>JAMKCH010016105.1:0-52070 GCA_023653785.1 Ophioderma brevispina
ATTATATTTCGAAATCTCTGAGTCAGCCTTTAACAGAAACATTGGCCCTGGCCTAAAAAGTAAATCCCCATACTCGCATGGTGCTGTCTTGAATGATCATCACACGTTTCAGTTTAGATCTTTCCCTTGCAAACTGTGCAGATATACTCCTTGTGCTGCAGCTTGGTACCCAGAAAATACGGAATTGCATCCGTATAAACCATCCTGCACTTCCTTTCACTGCTGCCGACTTTGCTCTCCGTCTTCACATGATCCAGGACCTGCTTCACATGGCTTATATTCAACAAAATTAAACGGCCATTGATTACACACATTTTATTCTGTTGCATTGCTTTGCATGCAGTTTACTGCATGCAAAACTTTGCAAAGCAATGGGTTTTGTTTTGTTTCGTCGAATATCATAAGACCTTCACACAAGGCTTGAAATAAGCAGGGGCAAGGGGCAAATTTACCCCTGCTAAAAGGCAAAATGCCCCTGATTCTGAAACAAAACTGTGTACATTTGTATAGACCAGGGGCAATAAAATGTTAAAAACACCAAAAATTGCTCCTGGATCTGAAATCCTTATTTCAAACCCTGCCTTCACATTAGCTCTCGTATTGGGGTTGACCATAAATGGCTCACCAACAGTAGAAAACTGACAGTGACAGGAGGTGTTTCTTCTGGATGGAAAGACGCAGTACGATAGTATGGATCGAAGTCTTTGGGTTACAGACGGGGGTTGTATTTGCAATTTTGACATGTTTCACATTCTCTGCTGTTTGTATGTAGTGGAGGTGGGCTATAGAGGGGCATAATTGGGTCATAGTTTTGGATCACTTTGAATGCAGGGTAAATTGATGACATTAATTATGCTAGTCCCACTTTTTAAGAAAAAAATGAAAAAGTAGGGAAAACCAGGGTGCCCTGACAAAAAATCCAAAATGGCCACCAAATTCTAAAAAAAATATTTTTTTTGACCATAACTCATCAATAAGCTTTTGTTTTGGTGGCAATACCAATGTTTTGGCATATAGGGAATCATGCAACTTTCATCTCATCATGTCTTTTGTTTTCTTGATATTGCAGATTTTGCTCAAAATTTGCCTGTGGGGGCACTTTGCCAAAATTTATGTATCCTATTGTGAGAAGTGGTGGGCCATTAGAATTGTTGATTCATCATTTCCTGAAGATTACAGCTGTTTAACACTTTGCAGCCCAAATTTGAGTTGAAACTGCAATATAGCAAAAATGAAAGGCCATGGTATATGACGAACGTTGTATAGAACGATTCCTAATACCCAAAAATATGGGTACTGCCACCAAAATTAAGTAAATTGAACAAAAAATAGTTGAGTTATGGTCAAAAAATGAATTTTTGACAATTTGGCAGACATTTTGGATATCTGTGCGGGGCACCCTGGTTTTGCACTTTTCGTTTTTTTCTTCAATAATTGGATCAGTGTCATTACAGTCATCAATTTATCCTGTGTTTGAAATGATCTAAAACTATGGCCCTCCATAGCACACCTATTTTAGGTAGAGGTATTTTTGGGTACACATGTTGACATTCCTATAAACATTGTTATTTAGCTGAAGATGGTCTTGCTTCACAGCTAAATCAACATAGTCAGTGTGAACCAGGGTGGTTTGGAAGCTATCTTAGTTTTGCTCATTCGCTACATAAGAAAATGTTCATGATACAGGAGAAAACTGGTCCGGGAGTTCTGACCAATCTTGAATCTGTTGATGCTATTGGGCATTACATAGTATAGGTCTAAATCAAGCACAAAGATTATAAACTATTAATTCGCAGTTCTCGGCTTTCACTCTCACTTTATTTAAAGGATATCAGGCAAAAAAAAAGGTTGTCTCAGAAGAAATGTGAAAAATCGTAATGCAAAATGCTTTTTTCTTTTTGCATTTTTGACCCACTTTTCGCATTTTTGTGGGGTTTTTTTTCTGAAAATTTAAAAAAATATCTTGCAAGTGAGCAAAAACCTAAAAAACAAAATACGCACGGTCTTCTGAGACAAACTTTTTTTCTTGGCCTAAGCTGTGGGCTGTATACACACACACACATGCACAACAAATTGCAAAGTGGTCCTGATAGCTATGCTGGCAGCCCACAAAAAATCCCATTTGTTAGATTGTCCGTCTGTTCAATCTTTAAGATTGATTTTCAATCTTTTATTTAACAGATTGCCAAAGTTCATTACTAGTAAGAGTTATAAATCTTCAAACGTAACTTCTAAGACTTTTTGCAAACAGTATTATTGCTCATTTTCATTGTTACAATATTTAATGAGTTTATATTAAAAAGGTTCCCTTTATATCATTGTGTTCATAATATCATAATTATTATTTTCATAAAGGAAAAACAACATATGGTTTCAATTTGAAAATAAGTAACATGTGTTTGTGGACTTTTGGTTTGCATAAAACTCTTCAAATATGAATACAAGAACATCTAATGCATTACATTTATACTCAATAGAAACAATGAAAGCGATAACGATTTGCTTGTCTTCAATCTTCCAGGTAAACAAGTTTTTGAAGGGCCATCAATTACTTACTGAAAAACAAGACCAAAAGCCTTTACTATATAACTAGATCACTATAATGCTACATTCAACCATTTATAAGGTTTAGCTGAGATCACTTCTAATGTTTTTAACTATAGTTTGAGTAATAATTCTGGGCCCTGGCCACGTGTTTAGGAGTGAAAATTCAAGCTTCGAAAATACGTATTTAGGGTGCTTTTTATGATTGCTTGGACACGGATTTGATACCCCCTTTGCATTGAGAAGTGCCCCCCGGGCTACCAATGCTTGATAAATGAGAAATGGCAAACAAAAAGGAAGTCAATTTTCTTAACAACAGTCTGCAAAATTGAGGAAAGGTCGGCATATAAGAGTAGTACTCTTGTATAGTTGACATATTTCAACTTAAGAAAATAATATGAAGTTTTACAAAAGAATTTACATTTTTAATAATTTTATTGGAAACAAAATAGGCACTCTGTGCAGTAAATTATTCATTAACACAGCATGCAGCAGGGGTGTGCTCTTTCAGAGGGGTCGGATTGGCCTGAAAATCTACAGGTGAGTCAATACAACCTACATTCAGGAGATTTTTTCTTCAAGGTTAAAAGTTCTTTTTGCTGTCAAAGTGTTGTCTTGGTTGTTACAGGGATAACAGGCTATCAAAAGATTTTATTGGTGTATTTCGGGCTTTGGGTTCTTCAGAAACTATGTCAGGTTTGTTTGCCTGAGAGATCCCTAAAACTTCAGTTTGGCCGATTTTTAGCCATACAATTGCGGAGAGAATCGACACCTGAACGTTATGATTTTCCATAACCACATTATAGCAAGACAATTCACATAATGCAATTTCCGATTGTAGCGAGTCTTTCGCGACAAAAAACATATCAGTTTGAATGAATAAATGTCTAGTGTGGTATACATAATCTAAGTAAAATATCTTCAAAAAGTTTTAAATTTAACCTTGTTCACTCATAAAGAGTCGTTATGTGAAAATAGACTTCCAATCAATGTCTCAGTTCATGAACATTTAAGGAAACAGAGATTTTTTTGTTTTACATCTCTAAGGTTAATTATTTTGCACAAATACAGATACTCAGGCGTCCAGAAATGCGATAGAAGGAAATAAAGCTGAAGTTTTCTGTAAATAATCGGAATTAAAACTTACAATTCATTATCGCACTGCGGTTTCAAGCAGAATACCAAACTTTCTATGGTTTCACTTTGCTCCCAATTCGTTTAGGTCATCACCAGAAATTGCTGAACCAAGTAACTTGGTCTTTACACCAGCATCTTGAATTTAGTATCAGGGCAATTGAACATTTTGTACTTAGACTTTCTTTTGTAATCTTGGGAGATATATTTTATAATCCTTCAATGACTCTCCGACCCTTCTATGTTCAAACAATACTTTGGTGGTCAGTGTATACAAATCACTGCCGAAGACCGTGTTACTTCTATGTAAGCGAGACATTCCTTGTTTGGCTCAAAAATTCGGCCAAACAGGATTTTGAAGTGTCTCAGGTAAACTAGGCCGTAACTTGCTTCATCCACAAGTTACAAATGACACCAAAGAAACGTTTCTGAAACGCCTGTTATCCTTCCATTCCGTATAAACCCATAGCCAAACAATTTGAGCAAAAAACAATTCTTAACTTATTTAATTATTTGTTAGTGAATGGAGGGGTTTTTTTTACTCACTCGTATAAATCAGAATGTTTTATTTATGACAACTGTGACAAGTTGACATTGGCTGGTCATACGCGGTGTGCTTGTAGCAGTGAACTCCGTTACGTGAACCCCCTCAGTGGTGACGCCGTCTTTGGTCGGGGATATTGGAAGCGGGTCCGTACCTAGGAAATTGGCCAAGAAAAGTATTACTCCAAATATAGTTGGGTTTGGAAAGCTTGAACGTGTTCCCATTGCACCATATGGTCAAGGCAGTTATCCCAGCTGTATTGGAGGGAAGGCCGTTACAATGGGGTATCCATAGCTACAGTTGCTTCCCACACTTAATCCACATCTCTGACCGGCCATCTCAAATCTGATGTGACTTGATACCTGACTGCCCACAAATGGCACAGGGGGTTTTAATGGTCTCAGGTTGCTCATCTCTCTGGATCTTCCTAACTCGTTAATCATTAGCTGACAAACTTCTGGCAACAAAAGAAACAAAACACAAAGTACACAAAGCAAGTTCTGACACTGGCTTTGATAGTCAACCATAAAAATATTCCATTAGGGTTCTTTTCTTAAAATAATTGTAAAACATAATGCCCAAATATTTATTGCTGGTGGGACGTTTCCCCTCAGGAGATACACAAAAATTGAAATGCTGCTAATTGATGCCTGTCACTGTTTTCACCCTTGAGAGACTGCCGTTAGAGAGTAAATGTCCCACCAGTAGTACAAGCATGCCTCTGCTAACTGCCGGTCGTACGTCTAGACTCCAAATGTTTGCCAGTTACCTGCCAGACAGCGGCTTTTGTCATGGTGGATTGAGTGTGATTGTGTTAGGGTGTTAATTTCTAATCTTTTAAAGTGTATTTGTACTGCACATTCTAGAGTACTGCTTGTCAATGTAATTGTATACAAATCTACAAGTTTATCGTTTATACACCAATCAATGTTGTGTATTTTAGAAAGGCTCAGGCCTATATTACTCATGGCTGATGAGGACACATTTAACAATAGTCCTCTCACTAATGATAGAAGGACATAGCGCTTCAAACAGCCCTACCCCTAGAGATGCACATGAACACCGAAACCACGGGAGAAAAAACGGGGACCACACCTGCCAAACAGAACTGCAGATAGGACAGTTAATGAGACTAACGGTGGCAACAAAGGGGATAGACAACAATGAAAAGACGCATCGCCCCTCTAATGAAACTGGTGAAGAAGATAAAAGGAAATAAAATCGGACAACATGAAAAATGGTGTGACCAATGATAAGTCCGAGAAGAAACGCCACCACAAAGTTCCAAATTACAGGAAAGTGATAAGGGGCAGAAGGTTGCCAGTATTAAAGTAGGGGAAGTCCCACCTGGGGTAGGTGTTGTTTGTTAGCAGTGGTTGGTGAAAACCCAGATGATGAGGCAAGAGACAACTCCGAGACTGCAGAAGATACTGGTGTAGTGCAAAAAAGTACAGAAACCTGAAAAGTGACAATCAAAAGCACTGGTGCAGATTTCATCCCCAGCAGCAGAGGCAGCTGAGGTGCGGGCAAGAGAAAATCAGGACCAGAGCAGCCAATGGAAAACGGATGGTGGTACAGACAATTGGTGTGTTGCACAAGTGTGTCACAACGGTTAGGAACTTACCCCACGACCGCGGCACACGCCGAGGCGACTGGTGCATGAGCATTGAAGTTGATCCTAATGTGGCTTCACCACAGCCAATGTTGCCCATCAATGCAACAGCAACAGGTTAGTTGACAGGACTGATACTTTTGTTAGTTTAAAAGTCATTTAATTGTGAATAGACAACTTTATGGCTGCATGATTTTGGATCTAAATCTTTAATAAAATCAAGCTCTACCTTTTGTGATGGGATATCATTTTAAAGCAATCCTATTAAGTTATAGTCCAGGACTTTAGGATCGGTGGGGTAGCCAGAAGGTTTAGTAGAAATAAAATAAGCCATGGCTGAGTTTTTTTCATGATAGTTTTCAATGTTGTAGGAGCAAATACCAAAAGTCTAAGTGGCGTAACAGGAGGGGGGCAGGGTGCACCCTACCCGCGACAACTTGCCGCGAAAAAATAATTGCTAAACATCATGCTAAACAGGCCGTTTTTTCAGCCCTTGACCGGGGAAAAAAAAAAAAATTGGCCTTTTGAACCCCCTGAGAGGGAAATATCCCAAAACTGGGAAATTTGCCCCCTCAGAGGCAGGCAGGCCCGTTATGCCACTGACCAAAAGCTGCCCACAAGTTCCCCCTTGCTGCTAACCGAGAATAAGGGCGGTAAGGTTAAACTAGATATTTTAAGTTTGGGAATATGTGCAGTGAAGGTTATCTTTAGCTTGAAAGCATAGTTTCAAATGAAGTTGGTAGAGCACCAGTCTGATTTAGCAGATTTTCTGGGGAGTTCAGAGACCCAATGATCCTACCGTTAAGGGTTTGCATTTCTTTTGCAACTTAGATACGTTAGTGAAAAGGAAAGTGATTTGTTATGTACTTCCAGAATGTATGGTCGTAATTTGTATAGTACATTTTGTTTATTTTTGCACCGTCATTTCGTTTATGGTTCAATAAATCATTGTAGAGAAGCATATTCCAGAAATTTTGTTGTATCAATCTTGCATTTTCATGTTATGACTTGTAATTTCTGTCGCGTTTACAAATTTGGGTGTGAATTTCTTGCAGCTAGATGATTGAAATGGCACATCAGGTTATGCACACATGCAATTAGTCAAGAGTAGCACTTCAGATGGTACAAAACTATCAACATTTTTGTTTTTCACTTTTTAGTGAGTAATTCCGAGGAAGAGTTGCAATCATGAAATACCCTTTAAAGGTGCTCGGTGACCCATTTGACACCTCGTCCCCCCCAAAAAAAAGTTAGAATTTGGGTATCAGATGAAAGTTATTTTTCTACGTTACCCCAGTGAAATTTTAATAGGCCCCAAAATATTTTGATTGTTAGGAACAAACAAAAAATCTCCAGTGTGGTCGACCACGTTACTTAACACACATTGTTATATGGGCAATGTACTCACACATACACATTGCTGACCGATCCAAATGGCCTGACATGCTAGGTTTTAGTGAATGCTTCAATGTAAGGCAGAGAACTCTCATAATAAAGACAGAACATGATTTATGTGACCATTAATAACGAAGAATGAAAATATGCTTGGACTTATTTCTCGTCAAATAACTGCATATTTGCGATACTAATACCATTTGTTGACCTTGGATGGTCCCAATGGAGCCGTCCAATTGGAGATCTCCTCTTCTGATCCTGTCAGTGCACCGATTAAGTCACACCCAAGCCTAAACCAGCAATGTTATGCCGGATGTTTCACTGTCAGATTTGAAGCGGTGGTACTGGGATATGAGAGGCATAGTAACTAAAATCATGGACGAACCATAGAAAAATTGAGTATAGAAAACTTTTACGTAAATAGGTATCACTTTGTTAACACATTTTATACCAGTTATGTCTGTTATCGTGGCTCTTGTAGAAAATGGTGCTGAGAAACGCATAGTAGTAGAAATAGAGCGGTCAAATCGCCGTAAACCATTCCTTGGGCTACAAACACAGACTGACGTCTGTAGAAGTATCACCACGCAGCAGCACAGACCGACCAAAGATGCGGCCAGACAATGGGATTGAGAAGTTCTGTCGTGACACTAAGACGGTAAAGACAAGAATCAAGACAGCAGACCATTTGTCGACACGTCAATCAAATGACGACAATCGGATGGTAGGGTCCACTGACAGACAAATTAGTTGTGGCTGGGAAGTTATACCACAGCCTCAGAGCATCACGCAATGATTTTATCAAAGGTAATTTATGTTAATTACACAAATCAGATTATTACCTCTCCCTCATCTGCCACACCCTTCTCCCACTTATTACCCGGTCGACCTCCAAGTCTTACCCGTCCCCCTTTCTCCGATTACCCACATCTACACACCACGAACCGACATCTAATACCCCCACTCCCACTCCGACCCATCTCACCTTTAATCCGTGTAACCTAACCACCTTACCCCTACATTTCTCGGACCTTCCTACGCTAGCCTTTTCTAGCCCCCCTTACTTTCAAACCTTCTCCATCTCGTTCACCGCTTTCCTTTGAGTTACCCTTTAGGTTGTAAAATACATGTACATAGACTTCATGTGGCAAAAAGGTGTATTTCATTCTTACACAATTGACATGTTGCACAAAGATGACATGCTATTCACCATTGATGAAGCACAAGAGTGTCCACCCAGATGGATGTAAGATTATATAATTAGGTACTCGGTATAACAGAGCATTAAGCACTTTATGCAACGCGTAGTCATGCATCCGGGCGCAAAGCTGTTCGACAGCCTAGCGTCAGCAGACGTTGGCCGATGAAGTATGAACCCACCTACTCACCGGTGTGATAAACAGAGGTCGGGTTGTAAAATAATGTAAATGCCTGGTTCAAGTTGAATATTTGAATGTTCTTCGTTTCTTTTCAATGAGCAGGTAATACTCCTGCAGTCATACTTCAGAAGATGGCGGCAAAGAGATTTGTAGCTAAAGTGAAGGGGACAGGGAAAAAAAGAATGGCTAGTGGGAGCGGTAAAGAAGAGGCTCGCAAGATTAAAGAGAAGGAGGACAGAATTAAGAAGGAATTTGAGAGGCGTATGAATCCCAGAACAAAAGAAGACTTTGATCTCTTGTATCAGCCTCTTGAAAGAAGGGTGTTAATTCATTCAAGAAATTAATGCATTGATAATGTGTTGACCCGCCGAATAAGTATCAGAACACATTGTAAAATCTAGCAGCTGAAATTTCACAATTCAAAAGGTTTGATGATAAAGTGGTGGCAGTTTTATTATCTGGAGTGATATATTTATAATCCACACTGCGAGAGGAATTGGGTATACATAGAGTACAGTAAAACCAAATGTGTGTTAATTCCATTTACAGGACATGTTGTGTTGAAACGAAATCTAACAAAGAGTATAGGATCAGCTTGAGTCTGTTTCTCTTATTGAAATGTTAATTGACCCTCTCATGAAGTAATCATGGAATGTTTAGTCATGGGTTGCACCAACCCATTGTCCTTACGGACTCAAAACATACTTAAAGGGGTATTTTGTGATCCATAACCTCCTCCGAGGCACAAATGTGCTGGACAAGAAGGCCTTTTCAGTGGCTGCTCCAAAGCTATGGAACCAGAGTCCCATCACCATTTATAGTGACAAAACTGTTGCTGAGTTTAAGTCAATGCTCAAAAAACTCTATTTCGTTCGTCGTTTTTTCTCATCAGGCGCTTTGTGTCTGTTAAAGCACCTGTTCAAAATATGTCATGTTGTTATGTTTATGTTTATCCTCCAAAATGAGATCTGAGTTGTTCAGCCCTTCGAACATTCTGCTTTCTTTTTTTTAAATTGTAAGTTCATGTTTTTCAAATCTGTTCTATCAAATTTGCGGCGCAGGTTTTCCTACCTCAAGTTAAGTGACTGGTGTGTATATCCTTAAAATTGCAAGAATTACCCTTTGATCATATTGTTATATACTCTTGTTGTAGACTGGAGACAGGAAGAGTTGGCGGACTATCAATGCCTCACTGACAGGTGCCAAACGGAAGGAGCCTTATGTCATCTTCTAGACCAGGACACACAGCTGTTGCATCCAGGGGAAGGACACAAGCTAGAGGATGATACTGAAAATAACAGAGAAGCTATTCCAGACATCTTGGATAAGGTAGCTAGAGTGACTGTAAAAGGGGTGTATAGGAATATAATAATAAACAAGGTTTAAGAAGGACCTTAGGGAGACCAATTACTAATGCATGAGGTTATGAGTTGCATGACCAGGTACTGTAGCCAAAATTCTGTTACCACAGAGTCCATAATAACAAATTTCAAATTCTGCATAAAATTAATATTTGTTAAAATTTGTGAATTGAAAGGAATAAATGCAAATATTCCATCCATATCAACATGAGGGTGCACAGTAGGCCTAAATGTTGACTTACATTTACCTCTCAGCCTACTACTTGCTATATTCACAGCATTAAACTTGCGTCCGAGAGCTCTGTGGTTGGGAATTCCCTAGTAGAACATGCTGCAAACTATCTTTGACGGGAGAATACTAAAAAAGATGTGCCCCATTGTTCACCTCGGGCAATTACGCAGTTCCAAGACTCGCTGCAGTACCGCAGCGCTGATAATAATATGTGATGTGATCTGGGAAAACACGCCAAATGTCGCACACGACAGTTTTGAAAGAATAAAGGAAATAGCTTAAAATTGTATATGTACTTTAGTTTTGTCAGGATTGTATAAGGATAACTTTTGAGTGTGTATCAAAGAAGAAAAAAAAAGGAAACAGTTATGGAACGTAATATTTCAAACTATGCAGTGATAGTAAAAACTAAAAAAAAATTTACCACCATGTGGCGGGTTTCCCAGATCGCTTCACATATTGCATCATAGCACGATGAAGTTACGTAATGTATGGGTATTATATGACCTGCGTTTTGTGAAGACGCATGTGGATGCATTAAAACGAAAGGTATGGAACAAAACTGGCTGAGTATGTGACGTAAGCATTCAAGATATCATTTATTGAATGAGCACGTGTATAATCCTCCAATCAAATAACAAGGATCTTATTAGGTGTTATTAAAAAATAATCAGCATTAATGTTAGGATTGCCGTGCAATACTTGAAGATCTTTCCAGGATACATTGCCCACAAGTGAGGATTGGTGAATTGACTTTACTCTGTATTCATCCCTTCCAGGATGCGTCCCCCAAGAGATGGCGATCATATGATGGCAAGTACATTGAGATGGACACTGCCTACACGACTCGTGCTAGAGAGTTAAGAGATATCTACACTAGCATTAATATGATATGGACACAGGATGAGAGAGAGATGTTTACATGACCACTTAAACATACTGTTAAGGTAAGTATAGTATGGATGCCAAAAGAATAAACATAAACATTGGTCAACAAGCAACACCACTTATTTTTAAAAGTGTAAAATTTCAATAAATAAACACCAAACCAACTAAAAATGTGCTAACTACAACCCTGGTTTGGTACAAGACTGGTACAAGTGAAGTGTTAATCATTGTAGTTTTGTTAAATGAGGAATGACAATTCTATGATTCTTTATTTAGAATCCTGAAATCAGATCGGATCCATCTTTGTTTTGTGTGAGCAGATGATAACCGTATGAATCTTTGTGTTGAAGGAACATGCCTGGAAGATGAACTCAGGAGCTCATTGAGTGATTGACAGAGAGGCTGATCTACTAATGAGAGGGGTGAAGGAATCTAACCTGGAGGGGCTAAGGAAAAACGGTATCTCAACTCTATTCTTGCAAATATTAAGACAACAACATTCAATGGCAGAGGCAGCTAGATTACTCAAGGTTAGTATTACTCCTTTCCAAACGTTTTGAAAATCATGGATTGCTTACAACAGCATTCTTGGACTTCAAATTGTGCTTTTAAGCCTTGAGAATTGCTTTTAAAAATGGCTCTGGAAATCTGAAAACAAATGCATCGTGATTAAAAGGTGCGTTCCAATTGTCTTTGGGTAGTGTATCACATGTTGGTGACATCATGTGGTCTAGTGACCACATAACCTTTCCACGAAGGCAGACAACACATGCGTCCAGTGAAATGCTGTAACAAAACATCAATCTGACTGAAAGTTTAATCTTTCTAACCATAGTATTAAGTTTGGAAATTGAAATGGAAAAAAACAATATCTATGGTAATATGTTCATCGGCTTTACCCATAATATTCTGTTCTGTGTTCAGGTGCCAACAAGATACATCCTTCATTTACCGTAAAGACAGCCACTTCTGCCAGAGTTGCAACAGCTACCTCCCATCCACCGAATCCAGTTGTCTCAAACTCTAAGGTGGTTGGCAGATGCAGACGGTGTACCAAGCTGGACAACGATGCCAGGACCAGGCAGGACTACAGCCATTTCCGCTACATGCTGCGCTTATTGCGCAAGTCAGAAGAAAATATGCAGGATGGCTCACGCATTGCATTCTTGTTGCAGGTGTGTGTACATTTGGATTAATTATTAAATTGCTTAAAAGGTCCCAGGAAATGAGATGATAAACTTACTTCAAATCTTTGGTGGGACATTCCAATCCAATAAACAGGGCCCAGAAAAAGAAAACACTACCAGTGACATCATTGTGAAACTATTGATTTTCAGTAGTGTCATGATAGATTCACACCAGTCACTGGAATGTTTCTATTACTCTCTGAAAAAACATCATGTACCACAAATGATGTCCATCACCCAAAACCATATATTGAATGCTTTCTGGTCCCTCCTTGTAGACTTGACACAAACCACATAAACTCTATTTGCATTTCCTGGGACCTTTAAAACCATTTGATGGAATCAAATGAAATGTCCTATTTCACTGAAAAGTTAGTTTTAATGGATGTGGCAAAATGATGGATGATATTTTTTAAAATGTTATTGTTGCCCAGCTGAAATTACTAAAAAGACAGGAACCAATTCTTGTAGTCTGGCTTGGATAAAATTTTCCTCATAGCTTTTCAAGAAGTTCATAAAAGGTAAAACAGCAAATTTTATCGTTCTCAGTTGCATGATTTTGTCACCTATAGTTTCATTTTTATACCCACTCAGGCTCTCATGTGGACATGTTAGTTTGTTCCACAACACAGAAATGAAATTTTTCAAACCTGTAAATTTTGTGGTTCCACAATTTGGTCAGATAGGCATTCCCCTTAAACCCAGCATGTCTCAAACAAAAAGTAATGCCAAGAACATGCTTCATCTGATTAGTGGTAAATGTTAGAAATATATTGTGTATTTTTCATTTTGCATTAAAGATCTTGTTTGGTTCAAATTCAAAGTTAACACATTACTGTGCTCAAGTGATAAGCATCTCGATAAAACATGGGGAGGATTAAAATGCTGCCTTTGTGTACATAAGAGGTGTTAAGAGTTATAAATTGTATTTCTTTGCTCACAAGGTAGCACACCGCTAACTCATTAACATTTCATGTAAAAATGCAATTTGGCTAAAAAGTGCATAGCTTATATGGTGGTTCTTCTGTTATATTTCTTCACCATATGTGCAAAAAATTTGCTTTACAACTTAAAAACCCAGTTGTGTTTGCGCTTATCGCTTCAACTCAAAATATGCATTAAGAAGAGTATATTCCTGTGTCATAATATCATCATTTTTAATTTTTTTTCTGTGTTCTTGCACAAACATGAGTTAGGTGTCACAATTGAAAAATAACATGGCAGAACGTTCGAGAACCACTTGTTTTTTTCCATTTTTTCTTGAAAAAAGAACAAATAAAAAGTGAAATTGATTTTGATTTTAAATAGAATTGCAGTTCTCAGCCTTGGCGCTCACGATATTCAAAGAATATAAGTGGGGCCGCTAAGCCTTCTTACACTGACATCACCTGACCTTTGACATTAGCAAATGATCTTTGACCTATCAACAATGAGGAATCCCTGTTGCACCATAAATCAAGTTCGGGTTCTAATTTAATTGAGGTCAATTCCAAAAAAAAAATTAACATTTTAGTGACACATTAACATAAATTAACAAAAAAACACACACAACAGATTGCCAAGTGGTCCTGCCAGCTATGCTGGTGGCCCACAAAAATGAGTATGAATATATTTGGTGGCAACAAGAATGCTGATAGCGGATTATGGGCAGGTGTCAGGAAGTCACATGAGGTGTGACTGAAGATGTTTGAAATCGGTTAACTTTGGGAGGAAATGCATCACTTGCACAACTTGGGTTTGACCCCATATGGACAATATAAAATGTGGCTTAAAGCAATATTAGCACATTTTTTGAAGAGCGCCCCAATGTTTCAAAATTGGAGATTTTTAACCACGTTGATTGGTAACTGGCTAGTAAACTATACCTGTGAATGGTTAAGCTCGAAAAATGTCTATGTGTCACAACGAAGGAATTTTGTACATAATAATTATTATCAGGGGATCCCCGATATAATTCACGGCTGCTGGAAAGCGGCCTTCAAATGAAATAGCCGGGAATCGCGCCATGTACATGTCACGCTCATCCATTGTTGTTTTAACTAGTTCAGGACCGTCAAGTTAGAGTTATTTTCTAGAGGTGGCACTATTTCATCATGGACGTACATAACGTAGCATTTCCAGCTCTGCCGTTCAGTCCAATCTGGGATCCCAATTCTAATTACAAAATCGATTAATTTGTGTGATAAATACGCAGTTTTTTAGCATTTCTCGTTCGCGGTAATAGTTCCTAACAATTAACAACGTAACTGTGCAACAATATCAAATTTTGAAATTGGGGCGCTCTTCAAAAATGGGGCTAATATTGCTTTAATAAAATTTCAAGTCATCCTCTGTATCACATTCCTTTCTGTTTTAACCTTTTTTCAAGGGGCTGATCTGCGTTATCTGGTGGAGAATATCTGGGCCACACAAAGTGCACTCAGTGCCTGGACAGACCTTTATGATCTGGTTTTAGTACGATGGGACAAAGATGAGGAATGGTCGCCATGGAACACAATCCTTCTTACAGGATGAGGCACAAGCCCACTTCCGTATTGAAGACCTTGAAAAGGTAAGAGGTTATAGAAAAACGCTTTATATTGACTATGGAACAATCATTAATACAGCTATATCACAGTCATGCTGGCCGATCTAGGGTTCCTTGCAGAAGTTGGGTGCTATCTGGAAGCAGAGAAGGATACTAGCTGTGGTTGAGGAACAGCATCACAGACAATGTTGGAAAACCTCTGGTTGGCCCACTGTGGAGAAAACAATGCACAAATAAGGACCTTGCGGAATTCAGGGACGCAGCCAGACGTTTGTACCCATCTCTGGCGGGATCCTATTGAGAACCAATGTGTTTGGACACGATTAAGAAGAAGACAGTCATGCTAATTACTAGATTTCTTGGATATGTTCTATGGGAATCAACTCAATGACAATGATAGCAAGAGTTTTGCAATGTTTCGTTGTAATGTATAGATGAAATGTTGATGCCTAGTCTTAAAGTTTCTTGCAGTTTTTAGTGCTCCAATTATTAAATGATGGAAAAATATTTGCATTTTAGCATGAAAGGGAAAGTATGCCGATAGAAAAGTACCTCTTGTGTTAAAGGTTCCCAGGAAATGAGATGATAAACCCCCCCCTACTCTTTATGGGACATTCAATTGCGATAAACGGGGCCAGAAAAAGAATACACTACCAGTGACATCATTAGTGGAAACTATTGATTTTCAGTCATGTCATGATAAATTCACACCAGTCACCCTGGAATTTTCTATTGCTCCCTAAAAAATTCAAAGATAACCGCCAAATGATGTCATCACCAACCAATATTGAATGCTTCTTTCTGTACCCTCCTTGTCAGACTTGACACAAACCACATCAATTCTATTTGCATTTCCTGGGACCTTTAATGGTCAAGTGACATTTTTTAAAACCAGTTAAATGACTCTTGGCTGTTCAAACATTTAACCATCTAGTATGCCAGCTCCAATTGTTGAAACCCTTTCTGTGGAGAAAACCCAAAGACCGACATAATTAATTTTACCATTTAACAGTATTCTGAAAGTGGGACAGTCACATAGATGCCTTTCCTTGTTTATTTGCAGGGTTATGGTCGTGTAGTCTGCACAAGATTGCGAACCAAGCACCATGGCCAGGAACTACCTTCCTCCCCGCCCCCGGGTGGCATACCACATGCGTATTAAGGCTAGTCAGCCTACGCCAGGGGACTCTATTGCAACGAAACCAGTAGCTGCTACAAAAGCTTGAGGAACTGAACTGTAGCAGGCAGTTTGAAAGAGACAATTGACTGAAAAGAGGATTTCTGAGGAGTTTGAAAAACCACTGATATTTCTTTCTATTAGATGTTGTACTAGATAATGTATATTTCAATTTAGGGATTCACACATTTACAGAGTGGTTTCATCCCCAATCACAACGTGCTCCATGCTTCCGCCTATTTTTTTATCTATTAGCTATTCATGCATTATTAGTTTATGTGAGTGCCTAGATTACAATGGATTCACATCAAACCTGTGGACATACCCTTGAATTATTTGGATTTTGCTTAGCCAACCAATTCTACGGGGTACAGGAAGCGCTTAAAGGGGCATTTTGTGATCCACAGCCTCGTCCTCCCCCCCACCCATTTTACCCCCTCAGAAAGTGAATTTTTACAATCATATGGACCGTTGGCCCAAGTATAGTATCATCTTGCAATTGCTAATCAAGGAGACATTCGTAATTTTGTATTTTCTTTCCGTAAACAGACAAGAAATTACAACACGGTCAGCCTATGTTTCGCCGCTGCCAAACAACTTCCTTCCATACCTCAAAAAACACAACATCATAACAACAGAATTTTATTAAGTGACGTGACTTTTTCTTGAGGATATCTATTGATCAGAACAAAAATCTGTGCGAAGGATCACGAAATCACCTTTTAAGCTACGCCATGTGTACTCTTAGCGTCTACTTCAAAAAGGTACCCCCTTAGATGCCTTACCAGCAGGACCTACGGCTAAGTATTGTGAGAACACAAGCCACCGGTGCATAACAGCTTATGTTTACTTAGCAGTAACCATATCATCTATTATACTCTGTATATCTGTTAGGCAACTGCAAAGTACAAATGGAGGCCACTAGTAGTGGAGACCGGGTTAAGATACCTGGAGTACCTCACAGGACATACCGGCTGCCCAAAAGTAGGCAACAGGTTGTTTTTTGACAATAGAGGGCGCACAAACATTCCATATGTTACCCTTTTGTGATAATTTTCAAGCTTGTAGTAATGTTTATTTTGAGTTCAGAATCACACAAAACCATTAACATTTTTGGTAAAAATTACACATAGCGACAAAAATGTCAATATAAATGGACAGATACTAAAAATTAACACATTGAGATCAAGACTTCAGTTGCCTTTGGAGGAACTTCACAGGACTCATTTGGTGTGATTAGGGTTTAAGTACTGCATGTTTACCTTGATGATGATTTGAAACTTCAGCCATTATGTGTACCCATATGGGTGGGTACTTCACGACTACACATAACAAATAAAAAACATAACAAAAATCGATGCCAATGGTCCAGCGGGCTGCCCAAAGGAATGGATCAAAAGGGATTACAAGAGTGACACACAACATGAGATACAGAGAATAACAGAAGTGTGTCACAAACAATGTTGGATGTTGTGACACACATTTTTTGTATTCACCTCTACACATGAACTTCAAAGGGACTCCTAGGAAGATCTGCTGTGTAATCAGAATGGACTGAATTCCATTAGTGAATACTTCAAAAATTCAATGTGCACTTAAGAGTGCTTGGCTGATAAACACCTGAAATTCCCTAAGTCAGGGAAGATGAAGGTTCTTGAAAATCTTTTGATGATATTTTTCTATGGGTATGTATGGATTTGAAAAATTTCACTGGTGGAATAAGTTACCTTTCCACATACCAGTGTTTCCAGATCATATTGCCTGGATTTGCCAATTTTAGCATTTTTGAAGATATTTAATTCCTCTTTATTTCATATTTTCCCATATATCTGGTTTATTAATTTGCACGATAAAACTCATATTGCAGGAACTATATTATATAATATTCTGTTGTAATATGATATTAAAAAACAATCGGGGTTTATGCATGGTCTTCAGTGTTCTATTTATGTGTAAACATGTTTAAAAATAGCGATTTTTAAACACCCAAAACATGTCTGTTTTGAAGTGAGTTTTTCTATCGGGCAGTTGTAGGTAATTTGTCTCTTAAAACTGGTATGAGTTAGTCCAAAGTATAAGGGATGTCCAAGAAAAAATAAATTTCACCATGGGGTTTTTGGTATTTTAGTTTAGGAAATTCCATTTTCTTTCGGAAAACCCTCATATTACCAATCCTTTTGAAAACAAATTCCACAAGGGTGCTAACACCCCTTCGGGGGATTCACTATTAAGCACGGTTATTAGTAGTTTTGGTACAAATGGATAGCTCTTGTCTTCTAACTTACACTGGATACCAAAATGATACCAACATACCTTAGTATAATGTGCACAAGAGGGTACATGAAATCAATTTTCACTGACATAGATATTTAAACAAGTGCGACAAATGCGGCAAAAAAATTTTAAATTTTTACCATAAAAGAACGTCAAAGGAATACACAGATTTCGCAGATTTAAACTAACATTTTAAGTTATAAAAAGCACGGTCAGTGGATTATTCATGACAGATATATTACTGTACATAACATGTTTCAACTACCTTCACATACGAATATAAAAAACAACAAGTATGGACAAGGGGCGGGGCCTTGGTTATGTGGCTGTATAATAAGTGAAAAATACTGTATTAATGAACAGGCCAATGGTCGATTGCCTGACTTACCAGGTTTATCAATAAAAACCTTTTTGTTTGATTTGATTTGATCTGAATATTCAGAAAAATCTTGGATAACTCAAGGAACAAGCCCTCACAGAAAGGGGGGGGGGGGCAAAGGGGGCGCATCTATTTACAGGTGCGACCATATATTAAAGTTGTTAGTCAGTTATGCCTATGTTGTTTTCACTGTAAAATTGGCGCAGTGCACAAACAGAATTCATGGGTGGAAAAAATGGGACCAAAATTCCCCAAAAGTGGGAAGCTTCTTATGCCAAAGCGGGTTTTTCGAATGGGGCAAGTAACATGAGGTCACGAGTCACCACACGGAGGTCACCAACACATAGGAAGGACTAACCAAGGATCATGATTCAACTTCATAAAATTGATGACATAATAAACCCAAAGCAATTTATAATTCTGACCACTTTGGGGGCCATGACCTCTAGATGACCTGTGACCCCACTATTGAAAGGATGAGGGGAAACTGGGGGCACTACCCAAGGACCATTACCATGAAGGTGTCAGGGAAAAAATACATGTGTGCATGTGGAAACACAGTGGGTAATTATGGTTAGTTTGACATTTCTACCACGAAAGCCGAATTACCCACTTTAACCAAAAGAAATCCATGTGTGCCTCTGCCCAGACGACACAAAAATAAAATGTAAAGTCCAAAATAAACCTTAGTTAAGGTACCCTTTACACTTAAAAACAGGGTACTGTGTCAAATACCCTTAGTTATGGTACCCGTTACATTTAAAAAGGGGATCCGTGTTGTCAAATTACCAAATGTAATTCATGCAATTATAGGTATGTCGGAAGTGGCCTCTCTGCAGAGAATTATGTTGTGATCGGGTGGCTGTGGTGGGGAGCAACTTTAAACTATGTAATTATTTTACTGAAACTACAACTTTAAGTGTGCGACGAGTTCGGTGGTGTGTGGTGTGGGTGTGGTGTTGATAAGGGTGTGGCGAGGGTTGGTGATGTGTGATTGTGGTAAAATAAAAATTACGTTGTAGTGAGTGGCCATCATAGTTAATATTTTGATCTGTCCGTACTATAAGCACTAATCTGAGCTTAAAAGAGCATGTTTTAAGGGTTGATTAAGTGTTTTTAAAATAAATACGTGGATACTTTAAAATGTGTCTTTACATAAGGGGGCCAAAACCCAATGGTGATTTTTATAGTTTGCAAAGTAATGCCAAAGGTTACGTAGGACCATAGATTTTTTTCTCCCTGGGTGACTGCCCGTTGAAAAAACGGTGGCTTCCAATTTAATCCTATTTTTACGCAAAACATAACAAAATTGGATTGCTGTAAAATAAAAAGTTAAAAAAAAAAAAAAAAAAAAAAAAAAAAAAAATATGTGCTAAACATGCTCTATGAGGTTATTGAAACATGTATAAAATATCAGTGTAGAAATAACAGAATTCAGGTTACAGTTTAAAAGCAATATGCCCATGTATCGGCTATAGGTGGATTTTTTGAAGGATAGGGCAAAATATGGTATTTTCTGTCTAGACAAGGAAAAACATGCTTCATGGTAGAAGAAATTATGACGTGATGAAGATATAAACCATCATTATAGATTCATTATAAAAAATATGGCACGGATGTGTCCACCTTCATCTCCCGCCATCAGGTGGTTTCTCGGACAAAAACACTCTTAAGAGTATTTGCTAATCACTCCCAAATGTCTTTAGTGAGTCATTACAATCATCATTAGCTTGCACTGGAAGTCTTCCTGTCACTCACATTTGTGGTTCTTACAAAGTTCATTCATGAGGTTGTTACGATATTTTGTCATAAACATTGTGGATTAAATATGGCACGAATGTGTGACTGTCTAGTTCAAACTCAATTAAGTTTTAGCATTGACCTAAAGGGATAAGCAGCGATTTGCTAATACGGAATATCGGAAAAAATCATAAAAATCCATGTATTTACATCTTTGATACTGGCATGGATGTGCTACATAACCTGCAAGTGGTTAGCTTGAAATCCACATATTTAAGTCAATACAGTACATTTTATCTGATTCAGGAATTTTTATATGTGCGTATAAAAAATTCTACTTAGAGATAAAAACCTCTCCCTGCAAATGTTCCCGATTTTAAAGAGTGATATCATTGTGCACCATGACCCAAGTAGTTTGACCACAAATACGTACATTATTGATTTTTATTTATTCTGTGCTGGTGTGCAGAACAATCGGCTGTTTAGTGTTTATTTTGAGTCGCCATCACAGCATGTAATTTTGTGCGAGACGGTATGAAAAATTTCTCAAATACTTCCTTCTTTCGACTATTTGGCGATTTTTTTCCAACATCAATATGGTTTAATTGAATTGCACACACTTATCCCTGATTTATAAGCTAATATAGTAAATTTCCTATTTTTTTTATTTTCTTGCATTATCGCTGCTTATCCCTTTAATAAGTAACCAAGTCACTTGAATTTATTTCATTCAGCTCATATTTTTTTTCTAATTCTAATTTATTTATTTACTGTAAAATCACTTTGAATAATCGTAATTACACTAATTAAATAAAATATCAAACAGTGTTGAGTTGACCAGAATTAGTATAAACTGTCAACTGTGTTGAATGCGAGTCCTGCTGTATGTATAAAGTAATGCAAGTAGCATTACAATACACATTGTCACCATAATGGAGTGTCTCATTGTTGGATGAAACATTTCAATGGGAATTTGGCTGCCAAGAATAGGTTAGAACGCCTTTGCAATCTTAGGTTAGAGTGACTTTGAAATCTATTCCATATTGAAATAACAGGTATGCTGTTCAACAAATAGCATTCCTAAAGTCACTTATTTATATATTCACACATACGCTATATTCACACACATGGCACAACACGTGTATTTCCTCCTGACTGGTCCGGAAGCAGAGGTTATCACTAATATATATTATATAACACAAAAAAATATTTCTGTCATTTGATTGGTAGATACTATCTCGTGACATAAAATATTTGAGATTATATCCCTCATGAATATATTCATGTTCATTGATTGGTTAAAAGTGCGTCACATGACCACAAATAGTTTAACTATTTGCGAGAAAGAGAGATCACAAGGAAATAGACCCCTATTTTCCCTAGGGAAATAAGCGCCTATTTCCCTCTAGCCTCGATACCCGTGTTATCAGTTCCTTTATCGGTTCTTTCGCTGTAGTCAATACGACTAGCTACGACTGTTGATGTTATGCATGAGAGTGCACAGACTCTTACTTGTATTTCTCAACATATGTGTACGTTCGTATTAGTCATTGCTCTAAAAGGAACTTTGACGCATTGTTGAGGCTATTTCGTCGGCACCCGTAGCAACAACATGGCTGCGCCCAGTTGCAATAACACCGGTGGGAAACCTGCATGGATAGTGAGAATACAAAAAAAATAATTACGTATGTTCTGTCAGTGTTCGAGGAGTTGTGTAAATAACACCGGTGATTCCCGCGGTGATTTTTATTTTAATGCCATGGAATGGACAACGCTGATATGATTTCAACGCTGCATCACTGCATGACATTGACTGTGCACAGAAACAGAAAGGTGAGGCTGAGCTATACATGCTATATGCAGTAAATTCCGGGAGTAAATTCGGTACAGACTTCAGCGTCATTATTTACCGAAAAAGGTGTTGATATCGTAAGTGGGGCGGACTTTCCTCTGCCTAAAATGCAGTCAATGCTCAAGCTCTTGCCTAGCCTAGCCTAGCCTAGCCTAGCCATAGGCTAGCCTAGCCTACAGAGTACAGTACAGGCAAGGCCTATATTTTGTTAAGTAGGCCTCAGGCTCAGTTTCACTTTTAACCAATCAATGAACAAAAATATATTCATGAAGGATATAAAAAAATATTTAATGATCTTATTCGGGATCTTTGTGGAATCTATTGGTCCCCTCGGTGAACTGGAGGGCGTGGGGTACTATTGCAAAATAGTACCCCACGCCCTCCAGTTCCCCTCGGGGGCCAATAGATTCCACAAGATCCCTCATGATCATTAAATATTTGTATACTACTTCCCCAAAATTTCACAGGATGGAAAAAACATTCCCATAAAAAGCTACTATTTCCCCCATCACAGGGAAATAGTTCATTTTTATGGGAACTTTTTTCCCTGTATTGATATCTTGCATCGCCTGTGACGCACGGTAATTGATCTGACCCGATTAGCGACCCGACCTCTGACACTGCATCAATCATATCTTCTGCTCAATATTTGCATGTTTACATTTCACCGCTGGGCAATTTCCATTGAATTTTTTACTCAAAATGGAGAAATCTCGATGCTGTAGATAGTGCATACCATAAACAAATCATAATTAATGTGTAGAGCAGGTCGAGAAATTTGTGGGAGCCGCAATTGGATTGAACCATGACTAGACTAGGCTTGACTGGCCTTGAGTTGCGGTGGCAGCTGATCTCGACGAGACTTGGCAAGTTTTTCAAATGACAAATATTTTTATATGTTATATAAAACAAATATTGACTGCTCTATATTCGTGAAATGGTGCAAAATACCTCCCCTCGGTGACTGGAGACCTCGGACCTACTCTTTTCCCTCGATCTTTGGTCTCGGGAAAATAGTAGGCCCACGGTCTCCAGTCACCTCGGGTAGTTATTTTGCACCATTTCCCTCCTGAGCAGTCAATATTTGTATAATATACCCCCTTTTAAGTACATGGTGAGTAAAAAAATGGACCCTAATTTGTGCCTGCCATATTGAATCTTTAAATAAAATGCATCTCAACCTATGTGATATCAAGTCATTGGAAAGCTTGTTTTATTAGCCTTAATATACTGGAAGATCATTCCCATTGGTTAAGCATAGGCCAAGCTATAGTGTTGTCAGTTTTACACTCCATCCACAGATTCGCAATAAAATGCATGGCAGTCAGCTAAGAAAATCACTTCGAAAAATGATATGGTATGCCTATGTCAAAATAACTGTAAAAGCCAGGGATAATGACATTACTAATCTGAAACACTTTTTGTGGACCGTCAGCATAGCTAGCAGGACCACTTCACATTCCGTTGGTGCGTGTGTGTGTGTCACTAAATGTTAAGTTTTTAATATGCAGGGCCATTCTCCAATAAAGTGTTCCAAGTTTGGTCTCTCCCAAAATGAACCAATAGTCAACATAAGGAATTCCTGAAAGTCATTGAAAATCATAACTTGAACTGTAATATCCTCAGAACACACGAACAAACATGAGTGATCTAACAATATCCTATTTTTGTTTTAATATAATAGCCTAACGTTAACAGAAGTAACGTATCTGGCCGGCCTTTCTCTCTTAGTCCCTATGTCTGTTCTTGATAAAAGTGTCATGCTTGACCGACTTAGTCTATATACCTTATCAGGTATACCATTCATACTAAAGCATGGTGTGGTATTTGACTTTATGTATCATGGCATTTTGCAAGAGCATAGCGGGAGGGAGGTAACATAACGTATCTGGCGCGGTATGAAAGTAACATGAGGGTTTTCTTTCATTACTAGCTGTAAATTGTTCCTGTTGAAAACCAGATTTTTATGCAAAACATGTATAAAATATAACATTATACTGCTCGATTTTCACATATTTTGAAACATTTTCTTCCATTATTTTTAGCAATTTTTGTGTCCATTCGCATTATGGTAACATATCTGGGCTGGCAATATTGGCGACATGCTCTTTGACTCTTGCTAAATTTCATATCCATATCCATTATCCAGGGCTTTGATCACTCACGATGGAGGAACCCCTCCCTAGAATGCGTCCACACTCTCTATAATTTGGCCATTCCTTTTTTGTCCCCTTCTTGTCCAAGTTGGACCAATTTGTTTTTGTCATTTCGTCTCTCCATCTGGTTTTGGATTTCCTGGCTTTTCTGGTCCATTCTCTGGGGGGTCCACTCTGTCACTCTTTTGGTCCACCTGTTAATCCTGCAGTCTAGCAACATGGCCTGCCCATCAATGTTTGGCACTCCTAATACAGTCGATAATATCAGTACCTCAACTCCTGTCTGTGATCGGATCCAGCATTTTCTCTTTTTATCTTGGAGTCTGATGCCAAGCATGACTCGCCTCCATCTTCCTCTGTGCAACTGCAAGCATCTCCATCGTGTGTTTATGCAAATCCCATGTTTCACTGCGGTAGGGTCATAAAAGGAAGAAGGTATTCATTGAACACCTTTCTCTTTAGCTCCATACTTTCTTCTTTAATTTTCATATGTGTTCCACTTTTGCAATGCTGGCCGCCCAGCCTCTAGTCTCAATTCCCTTCTGCTCTCAGCAGTAAGTCACCACCACGCATCACTGTCTTCCCCAGGAAATGTAGCTGTTGACCTCATCAATGAGTTTCCCAAAACAGTCTAACAGTTTATCTTTGTAGTTTTGCCTGGTTTGTCCTTCAAAGCATGCACTTTGATTTGTCGCGACCCGCCACGCTCCCTAATCTCCTGAGGAAAAAGTCCTAACACAGTTTAAGAATCTGTATTTTCTGTAATATTTTGCGTGGTCTTTTTTTCCTTGTGGTTCCTGGTAATGTAGGGTGTCATCCAGGGGGCTTTGAGGTGTAGCCCTCTCACTTCCTTAGGGGGGTGAGCCAGTATGAGCCACGTGAGGTCCTGACTTTTGGTTGCCGCTTAGACCTGGTGTTCCCTCCTGTCTCAAGATCTTCGTCAAAAGATCAGTGAGAGGATTTCTCACCATCAATGTTTGGAGTCCGTCCTCCTCTTCCTTCCCAGTTCATCTCCTTTATGACATCCTTGAAGGCATGAGGTAAGAGTTTTTGGGTGCACTGGTTTGTCTCCGCCTGTCTTGCTCCCCTCTCTAGCTTGATCTTGTCACTGTCCTTGTGGAGCTTTAGGGTGTAAGAGGCCACCACTGGTAAAAGGGCACGTAAGAGATTGAAGTTAGGCTGGGTCCACTCCTGTGGTTTTCAAGTCTGTGAAGAGTGGTTTGAATTCAACAGAGTCAAACGCCTTCTCATAGTCAACAAAGGCATCAGACTGGAACGGGATCTTATACGCAGTTGCTTTCGCTGTGCTGGCTAACACCATTTATGTGATCATGGTAGAAACCTGGTCCTAAAGAAAAAAAACCATCTTGAGCTCTTGGTTGGTGTTGTTCCGAGTGGTTCAGCATTCTTTTTCACAGCAAACCTGTGAGAATACCTTGTACATTACAAGTAGAAGACTTATTGGCCTGTAGTTTTTTGTGGTATGTCAGAATTTAGCTTTTCTTATGAGAATAACTACAGATGCATTCTTCCATTTGCTGGGGACTCTTCCCTCTGTAAGGCATCTGTTAAATACTTGTAAAGTACCGTCAATAATGGCTCACCTCCATCTTGAAGAACTCCTGCTGTAATACTATCCTCTCCCGGGGCTTTATCTCGCTTAGTTTCTTTACTGCATCTCTTACTAACTTTCGAAGGCATGATGGAAGGGGGTGGTGTTTTCCACTTTTTTGGGGTACATGACGCTTGCAAAAACTTTAATAATCCAATATTAATCATGTTTTGAACTAATAATTAGGGATATAAGGTTGATAAAAATGTCATGTTGCCTGTGATATGCGCTCTTGTGTAATGAGCATGGGACACATATTCAAAGAACGGATCTTGGCTGGCGACATGGCGATAAGCAAGAATTATACATCTTTAGCCTTATAGCTTGATACTTTCTCACCCAGTTACAACTTCTAGTCCCATCATTTGAAACAAACTCTAGGTATAATTTATATTATAATATGTTATTTTTGTATGTGTATTACTTAGAAATAGCCAATTATCATGACTGTGAGCAACACGAAAAACCACTTCTGAACCTTTTACTCGATAATGGCCCTGCAGCAACCACAGTCTTATGTTCTTTGAACTAGTGACCAAACAATTCTAGTTTAAAGGTGTACATCGTAGTTTGGTCTCTCCCAAAATGAACCAATAGTCAACATAAGGAATTCCTGAAAGTCATTGAAAATCATAACTTGAACTGTAATATCCTCAGAACACACGAACAAACATGAGTGATCTAACAATATCCTATTTTTGTTTTAATATAATAGCCTAACGTTAACAGAAGTAACGTATCTGGCCGGCCTTTCTCTCTTAGTCCCTATGTCTGTTCTTGATAAAAGTGTCATGCTTGACCGACTTAGTCTATATACCTTATCAGGTATACCATTCATACTAAAGCATGGTGTGGTATTTGACTTTATGTATCATGGCATTTTGCAAGAGCATAGCGGGAGGGAGGTAACATAACGTATCTGGCGCGGTATGAAAGTAACATGAGGGTTTTCTTTCATTACTAGCTGTAAATTGTTCCTGTTGAAAACCAGATTTTTATGCAAAACATGTATAAAATATAACATTATACTGCTCGATTTTCACATATTTTGAAACATTTTCTTCCATTATTTTTAGCAATTTTTGTGTCCATTCGCATTATGGTAACATATCTGGGCTGGCAATATTGGCGACATGCTCTTTGACTCTTGCTAAATTTCATATCCATATCCATTATCCAGGGCTTTGATCACTCACGATGGAGGAACCCCTCCCTAGAATGCGTCCACACTCTCTATAATTTGGCCATTCCTTTTTTGTCCCCTTCTTGTCCAAGTTGGACCAATTTGTTTTTGTCATTTCGTCTCTCCATCTGGTTTTGGATTTCCTGGCTTTTCTGGTCCATTCTCTGGGGGGTCCACTCTGTCACTCTTTTGGTCCACCTGTTAATCCTGCAGTCTAGCAACATGGCCTGCCCATCAATGTTTGGCACTCCTAATACAGTCGATAATATCAGTACCTCAACTCCTGTCTGTGATCGGATCCAGCATTTTCTCTTTTTATCTTGGAGTCTGATGCCAAGCATGACTCGCCTCCATCTTCCTCTGTGCAACTGCAAGCATCTCCATCGTGTGTTTATGCAAATCCCATGTTTCACTGCGGTAGGGTCATAAAAGGAAGAAGGTATTCATTGAACACCTTTCTCTTTAGCTCCATACTTTCTTCTTTAATTTTCATATGTGTTCCACTTTTGCAATGCTGGCCGCCCAGCCTCTAGTCTCAATTCCCTTCTGCTCTCAGCAGTAAGTCACCACCACGCATCACTGTCTTCCCCAGGAAATGTAGCTGTTGACCTCATCAATGAGTTTCCCAAAACAGTCTAACAGTTTATCTTTGTAGTTTTGCCTGGTTTGTCCTTCAAAGCATGCACTTTGATTTGTCGCGACCCGCCACGCTCCCTAATCTCCTGAGGAAAAAGTCCTAACACAGTTTAAGAATCTGTATTTTCTGTAATATTTTGCGTGGTCTTTTTTTCCTTGTGGTTCCTGGTAATGTAGGGTGTCATCCAGGGGGCTTTGAGGTGTAGCCCTCTCACTTCCTTAGGGGGGTGAGCCAGTATGAGCCACGTGAGGTCCTGACTTTTGGTTGCCGCTTAGACCTGGTGTTCCCTCCTGTCTCAAGATCTTCGTCAAAAGATCAGTGAGAGGATTTCTCACCATCAATGTTTGGAGTCCGTCCTCCTCTTCCTTCCCAGTTCATCTCCTTTATGACATCCTTGAAGGCATGAGGTAAGAGTTTTTGGGTGCACTGGTTTGTCTCCGCCTGTCTTGCTCCCCTCTCTAGCTTGATCTTGTCACTGTCCTTGTGGAGCTTTAGGGTGTAAGAGGCCACCACTGGTAAAAGGGCACGTAAGAGATTGAAGTTAGGCTGGGTCCACTCCTGTGGTTTTCAAGTCTGTGAAGAGTGGTTTGAATTCAACAGAGTCAAACGCCTTCTCATAGTCAACAAAGGCATCAGACTGGAACGGGATCTTATACGCAGTTGCTTTCGCTGTGCTGGCTAACACCATTTATGTGATCATGGTAGAAACCTGGTCCTAAAGAAAAAAAACCATCTTGAGCTCTTGGTTGGTGTTGTTCCGAGTGGTTCAGCATTCTTTTTCACAGCAAACCTGTGAGAATACCTTGTACATTACAAGTAGAAGACTTATTTGGCCTGTAGTTTTTTGTGGTATGTCAGAATTTAGCTTTTCTTATGAGAATAACTACAGATGCATTCTTCCATTTGCTGGGGACTCTTCCCTCTGTAAGGCATCTGTTAAATACTTGTAAAGTACCGTCAATAATGGCTCACCTCCATCTTGAAGAACTCCTGCTGTAATACTATCCTCTCCCGGGGCTTTATCTCGCTTAGTTTCTTTACTGCATCTCTTACTAACTTTCGAAGGCATGATGGAAGGGGGTGGTGTTTCCACTTTTTTGGGGTACATGACGCTTGCAAAAACTTTAATAATCCAATATTAATCATGTTTTGAACTAATAATTAGGGATATAAGGTTGATAAAAATGTCATGTTGCCTGTGATATGCGCTCTTGTGTAATGAGCATGGGACACATATTCAAAGAACGGATCTTGGCTGGCGACATGGCGATAAGCAAGAATTATACATCTTTAGCCTTATAGCTTGATACTTTCTCACCCAGTTACAACTTCTAGTCCCGATCATTTTGAAAACATAACTCCTAGGTATAATTTATATTAATAAATATTCATTCTTAATGGGCAAAAACAAGCTTTAAACTGTCCATGACTGTGAGCAACACGAAAAACCACTTTCTGAACACTTTATCGGAGAATGGCCCTGCAGCAACCCACAGCTTATGTTCTTTGAACATAGTGACCAAACAATTCTAGTTTAAAGGTGTAACATTCTTAGTTTACAAATAAAGACAATATAAGCATTTTTTACTTCAAATGTTGTCACTGATATGTGTATAGAGTTTGTGTCCATTCAATTCTGTATCGTGTAAAAGCGTGTAGAAATGCAGAGAGGTCATCTGTGGTACGTTGTGACTACATTTTGTGGTGTTAAATACCGTCAGATTTATTTTGCATTCTGCAAATAGCCAGATTTCCTTCTGAAAAGTGATTTGCTTCACTGAATGCCATGCATTTTAATATGAATCCATGCATAGAGGGAGCTCAAAACTTGATTCAAAAGACTGTAGCTCAGCCTATATATCTAACCGATGGGAATGATCTTTGTAGTATATTAAAACTATTAAGGTCTGTTCATACTTCAACTGAAATTTTGGAAATAACCTTTTCTTGAGGATAGCTAGTGAATCATAAACAAAAATAAATATACTTGGATCACGAAATGCACATTTGAATATATAGCGGTCAAAATAAAGAGACGATGACTTGCAGTGGCATGTAGACAACGTGCAAATTTGGTTGCCAAGGAAATTTGTTGCACTGCTCTTCACCTGCATCATACTGCATTGGAATGCAGTATGATGCCGTCTTTGCTGCATTGTGTTAGGCACTGAAGTGCAATGCAGTGAAGTATGGACTTTTAAGCTTTGCGACGATACCACATATGTTGAGGTATATGTTACTTAGATGCCAATGGCGTGCACAAATAGGGTCCAGTTTTTTTTACTTGCCCTGTGTGAAGGAGAATCTATTGCATCAATGTGGAGTTTTAAAGGTGCAACAAGAGATTTCAATAACAGGTGTGGCTAAAAAAATTGAAAATTCTGATTTTTACACTGGTCTAAAGCTTTCTATCACAAATATCTCCATCTGAAAGGATTGAGAACTGTTTCTTTGGTACAAAATTGTGAAATTTCTAAAACATTGTTGTCCTCTGGAGCAAATATTAAGCATATACAAATCACATTTGTTTTCATTTATAGTTATTTCTGTAGCCAAATAAAAGGTAGGAATCTAATGAATGTTCTAATCCATATGAAATCACTACATATCACCAGAAAATATGGATGACTTGAAATCTCTCGTTGCACCCTTTAAAATGGCCTGCAAAACATTTACCAAGAAAAATGAAATAAAATATATCACAGGTAGAATTTTTTGGTGACAATTTCACCAATATCTTAATTTCTGGAGAAAACAAGAAAATAAAAAACCAAACATATTATTACAAGACCTGTGTTGAATTTTCACATGGCTCTGTGCATGTTTCTGAGATGGGTTTCAGGGGAGTTTCCGTAACATGACCCATCTGACAGTTTTTCTGACAAACTTCATGAATTCAGAACCTTCACGGAATAAAGCACAGGTTTATTCTGTTAAGGTTTCCAAATTTATAAGTGTGTCAGAAAAAGTGTGTCAGATGGGTCAGGTTACAGAAACTCCCGGTTTTCAGCCTATTTGAAGTGTTCTTCAAATATTGTCATTGTACATGCAAAAATCAAACCCTGAAACAAGATAGTGCTATTTGATATTGTTTTTATTTATAAGCTGCATTGATTGTAGTAACTTGTATCATAGTGTACATAGGAACAATACATTGTATTTTTAACTAGTGTTTACACTGTACATTAATTCATTCAATTGATATTGATGGTCACAATGTATAAATTTAGTCCCAACAGTGACTCTTCTAATAGGCACACACACTGCCATTGCAACTGAGTGTACACGAAATTGAAATTTCGCATGAAGATTTAAACCACAAATATACTTCTATACAGCTAAAATTACCTTGCATGTGTTCTCCTTACATTATAAAACATGTTATACTACGTGAATCAAAAAAATTGATGCAAGGATTAAAATGATCTGACATTAATGCAATCACTATATCATAGATTGTTGTTGTTTTTATCAAACACCATGCTAATTTACTTCCAAATGTTGGAAAAAATGAAAGAAATGAAATCGATTAAAATAATAAGCCAATATGACCAAATTGTAACACACCCATTTTTTCGCCATTCCTATGGGATTTACACGCATTAAACTTGTGTTTGTGAGAATGTACATCTATCAATATCATGATGCCTTTGTCAACTTAGTGCTACATTTTCTTATTTCAACTACGGATGAATCAATGAATTTATTTATACCAATGTTCCAACAGATATGACGAATCCAAACACCAATTCGCCTGTTGCAGAGCAAGAAAACAAGATCTCCCCATTGTTTAGGATATTGCAACGAGTTTAGTCCCTTTAAATGGCATAACTTGTATCTATACCTGGATTACAGTAGTAGTGTTGAAACCCTTTTCATTTACACATCAGGATTAATTGGGTGAGATTTTGTGTGAACATTAAATTCTTTTGAAGATCAATGAAGAAGATTATGGCTATTCATAGATCAATTAAACAAAATAGCATGGGTCATCATTACTTTCATAATGCTATGCCCCGTATATCATACATTGACATATTCTTGCTTAACTGTGTAAATCCCATTGGAATGGAGAAAAAAGGGGCGTGCTTACAAAATTGGTCATATCTGGCTTATTTTTTAATCATTTTCTTTCATTTTTTCAACATTTGGAAGTATATTAGATTTTCTTTATTAAACAACAACAAGGTAAAGTTCATCTTTAACCATTGCACAATTTTTTTTGATTCACGTAGTATTGTGAGTTATTATTGCAGGCTTTCATCATTTTCAGAGAAAATGAGGTTAAAAATTTTGCTCCATCCACACTCAATGGGAATTTCATTGACATCGACTTCCTATGGCAGTGTGTGGTACCCTTATATAAAGTATATGGGTACCTATTGGGACTAGTATAAATTATAGTAATAAAACCATATTAAACACTAACATGATAGTTGTCACTTTTTTTGGCTTTTACATGTGTACTAAGAATTGCAGTATTTTCAAACATTGTAAACAAATCAATTCCTGAATTCAATTTATTGGTACTTTAGCTATGGCAGTGTATAGTTTACACTGCTGGATTTAGTAGGAATTGCACACTGTTGCTAGGAGTTGCATAATATGCAAGGTATTCACTTGTACTCTCTCTAAGTACCTACTATACTCCCTGTCATAATTCCTTTTCTCTGCATCAAAACTATGCCCACTTTCCCGCCAGACAGAACCATGACAACGCGCAGGGGAAATACATAGATGTGAGTTACACGTAGCAACTCTACGTGTGTGTGTGTATGTAAACACCTATTTCAGAAAAAGAATTGTGATATAAGTATGTACTTTATCAGGGAGATCGCACATAACATTGTGTACCTGTTATTAAAGGTGCATTTTGTGATCCACAGCCCCCACTTGCCCCCCCCCCCAAAAAAAATTGGAGATTTGTTGGCCTACTTCAATTATGTCTCAAGTACAAAAAGTTTTGAGTGATTAAATATGTTGACAGCCTGACAGGGATCCCTGAAATGTGATTCTTAAGTGCTGCAGAGGGGGCCCCAAGACAAAAGTTTGTACACGGCGTCAATATTTTAAAATGATCCATCATCAGAAAAGGTTGTTTGTAGTTTGTAAAACATCAAATTAAAAAAAGGTCAATTTCAGTTGTACAGGGTCAAATTTTAAAGTTGCTCCGATTTGGATTACAAAATGTGCAAATTATTGGTGAAGTTAGGAATAAAATAAGGGAATAGTTTTTGACGGTCTTAAATGCTAGTGATCCGAAGAGTGGTGGAAACAAGGTCAAGCCCCATGTGAATGCAATGGACGCTGACCTCATGTGCATCCTAAGCATTTAGAGAGTCAAAAACTTTCCTTATTTTAATCCATGAAAAGCTCCACCAAGATATAATTTGCCGCCATTTTATATCCAAATCGGAGGGCAGCAACTTTAAAATTTGACCCCTGTACAATCTTTTTGTCCTGGCCCCCTCTCCTTAAGGACACCATTGCAGAACTTAAGAATTGTTTCAGGGGTCCCGGTCAGGACTTCACAACAAACAAATTTAAACACTCAAACATTTTGTACTTGAAATTGTGTTACAAAAAGTCTGCTAGATCCCGGTTATTACACACACAGTGCTATCAATAGAGAAGTTCTGAGAATAACACTTAATTGTGCACAGGTCAGTAGGCTAGTTTATGACATCATAGGGCACTAATGGCATTCATATCACTAAAAACAAGCATTATTTACAGGTTACCATTTTGAATAAATTTGTATTCCAAGTGCATTACACAAACAAAATCAGACTGCATATAAACCATGCCAATATTTTTCAATGAGAGCAGAGCATGTTTGGGTGAAATATGTGAAAATTTCATGGCACTTTTTAAAACTGATTTCTACTGCAACATGAACTTTAAACCTCTGATAACTGTGTGTACAAACTAAGACAAATATGGTCCACACATACATTACCAGTTGGTTTCGTACGCATTCTGTATTACACCTGACAATATTACCATACGCGATTCTTGTTAAACAAATACAAGAGATAGGAAAAGGTTGATCGTTAGCTTTGTCAAATACTTTATTAGCTACAATCTTTGAAAAAATTAGTTGGAACACTCACCACAATTTCCTACATTCAATATACGCAGTCAATATTTGTATACTATCCAATTGAACCCTACAACGATTCAGCTAATTGTACATTCATCCTGATTTGGGGATAAATACCTGTGTAATACTATGGTGAGGTCATTTGGTCAGATCCTTATAATGAGACAAATACATTTGTAAACACAATTTGACTTGATTTCAAATTTTCCCCTCCACTAATTTTATCCCCAATGTTTTCCAGATTTTTCAGAGGTTGGATCCAAAAATTCAGATTCAGCCCCCTTCAAGCACTATAAAAAAACATCTTCAAACCTTCCCCAAACTTTGAGAAAAGATTTTCATTATAACCCTACTAAATATACTATACTTGACTCCATCATCCTTTTAACTTATCACAAGGATTGGGCTGGCATCCATACCACATCCAACAGAGAAATGCACTCCTTGCAAATGATCTTCCAAGAAGGAAAATATACTGCAAATGGCTTGTCGACCATCCCAATAGGGTCCATAGCTTTCAGCATGCTCTCTACCCTGAACATCTTCCCAACACAGAGAGTGGGAGTGGCCCAATGTGAATTTCACATGCTTTCATAGTTTTGCTCTTATTTCCTTTAAAATCACTCCAATTAATGGGAGAAAAAGTTTTATGTAGTTAAGTAAATGTTCTACCCATGGCATTTTATCACATTTTCTTCAAAGTGCTTTTTACCTTAAAAAATCAATTTCTGAATGTTGTATTTATTTTGCATGCCTAATCTTACATGTAAATTCTATCTACCCTGAAGAAAATGTGTATTTTTAAACAAATAAATCACAACACCAGAAGCCTACAGGGCAGTGTGATATGACCATTTTACCCATAATATCAAAACACCATCAGAATCAACTGAATTTTAGAAATACCCTTTTTTGAGGATATCTAGTGAACCATAAAGAAAATATCAAAATGCTAGCATTATTTTTCCCCAAAAAACCTAAAGCACTGTAATGTATACTTTGGGTTTTAAAGGAAGGCAGTCACTGATTTGGGGCAAGTTGATTCATTCTTTGGTGTTCATGGAGTAAAATGATTTCGTCTTAACATTAATTGTGTTTTAATTCAATGAAACATTTACTTCAATACTTATCATATTTAACACAACATGTTTTAAAAACAACAATCAGTTATTTTTTTTTCAAAATTTAATGCCCACTGTGCCTCTTAATGGTAGTGTTCTGTCATATCAACCACTAATATTGTTCTTCTAAAAAAACAACATTAAATCTGATGAAGAAACTCATTCACAAAATGACTGATAGTGGCATTAAGTCATTATCCCATCAAATACTTCAGAAAAATAAATAGTACTGATATATATATACACACACTGGTATAGATTTGATAATTTCCTGAGTATAACTATGTATTTACTTAAAATTACATTAAAATCCCAATTATAAAAAAAAAATGCACTAAATGAAAATCGATTAGCATGAAACTCACTTGCATTAAGTCCATGTTTAGCATGCTTGGTTGTGACAAAATGATCAGAAAAACTCTTGGAAAAAAATAGTCAGCAAAAAGCACCTAAACTTGAAGTGTGGGTTTGTATTTAGAAAAATATTTAAAAATAGGCGACAGCGTTCCAAATAGGTCATTGTGATGACCTCTTACCTCTGTTACCCTACATAAGACCCCTTATCTGAAAGTATGAAACTTGATCCATTACTTGCACTTAAAAGGTAGCCAACATTTTAACCAAAGTGCAACCAAAAGCTTCGTGCTGCAGATATAGATCGATATGGATCTTCTCCTACGGCCAACTACAGGAGAGTGCGAGAACAACAAAAGCCACTCTACATTGCTGTCATAGACCTGAACAAAGCCTTTGACCTGGTTAGCAGGATGACTGTTCCCAAATCCTCCAGAAGATTGGCTGTCCACACAAGGCTTCTGAGCATCATCAGATTCTTTCCACACTGACATGAAAGCAACGTACATTTTGACGGCAGCCTATCAGAGCCATTTGACATTCGCAGTGGTGTTAGGCAAGGATGTGTTTGGCCCCAACGATCTTTGGATTTCTTTCAGTACTTTTGAAGATAAGCATTCGGGTCCAGCCACAGAAAAGGCATCGACATGGCCCACCAGTCTGATGTAGGCTCTTCCATCCGCACGCCTTAGAGCTAAAGAAAAAGGTTCGTAGATAGTGATCGTTGACATCATGTTGTTTGCTGATGATGTGCCATGACTTCACATGCCAAGCAGGGAAATTCGCTGCTAATAGATCGATTCTCACAAGCTTGTTAAGGACTTCGGAATTGTCATCAGTTGAAAGAAGACTATGTCCTTGCCCAAGATGCGCAAGAACCACCCATGTCATACAATAGACAATGAACTTGAGGTTTTTCAGGAATTCACCTACCTAGGGTCCACCATCAGTAAATATGTCTCTCGTATGCAGCAAAGAAAACTCGGACAAAAACGCATTGGTAAAGCTGCAGCTACCCCTGCCCGGCTTACAACGCGGGTGTGGGAAAATCCGAAGCTTCCATTAAGACAAAGGCATCAGTTTATAATGCCTGCATCATCAGCACATTACTGTATGGCAGTCTAGGCATGAGACGGACTACATACTCTGGCATGAGAAGAAGAAACTCAAAAGCTTCATCTGCGATGTATTAGAGCAGTTCGGGGTGTCACGTGGAAGGAAATGGTCCAAATTAGGCTCCTGTCTGAATTGGATCCCCACCATCTATACATTTCTTTGACAAAGCAGACTCCGATGGCTGGCCATGCCGTGGAATGGAGGATGGCCGTCTACCGAAAGCAGATCATGTATGCTGAGCTTACATCTGGCAAGAGCAAAGTTGGTCGACCCATGCTCGCTACAAGGATATATGTAAGAGTGATATGTGTACCCTGAGACATCGACATTGGGGGCTGGGAGAAACTGCTGACAATCGTCATCTTTGGCGGAAAACAGTGAAGCAACAAATTGAGCTTGGAGAGCAACAGATCATCGCCACCCCCCCCCCGTTTGAAAAAGCAGCGAGCTAAAAGATAGCTGCACAGAAATCCTTGGATAGTCAAGCGGTGACATCTTATATTGTAGCCACCTGGGCAGAGACTGCAATTCTGGATTGGCCTCTTCAGCACCCAAGTCGCGTCAACCTAAACCTGGACTCAATGGGGTGCTTTTCCATAGGTCGCTTGCGCTGACGAAGGCCATTGATGATGATTATTCTCGATCAAAATGTTGCTAGAGCAGCAGGAGAAATAAAGGAATTTGACATTAGCCCATAATGAAGATCCACTAACTCAAGTACCATCACGCTTAGACAGAGTGTCTGATATGTTAGCAGGAGGCTCCTAGGTTCTTACCAGCAAACATAATGAATTTTCCATTTCTCTGCCCTGCAACGGAAAGATTAGGTATTGCTCATTTACTACCTTATAAATCCCATCCACTCTTTTGGGTTAAATATTAACTTATATACAAACTTACAAAATAAAATAAAGAAAATTTGAAACGTTCATATTTTTATTACAGGGGGTGCCAATCCACATATCTCGAAAAAATCCTGTATTTTCAGAGCTGCAATTGCAGCATGAAGGTGTCATGTTACAGTGACCCTTTCCTACGATGCACCCCCGAATAATTGAGAAATGGCAAGTCATACTTAGCCCATTTAAAACCCATCATGTCCACTCAAGCAAATGTTATTGACATACCATTTAAATATATGGAACTAACATATGGACCTTTTCTTTCAACATTGAGAGTGTTTTGTACACATTATAATTTAGCCATTACATGGCCAGCTACCCAATCCTGCACCCTCAACCCCAACCCGTACACTGTCAAAAGATACTCTGGTATTCACATAGAAAACCATGTATTGTTCCATCTCATCAAAGATTTTGGCGTAATTGACACCCCTTATGATGTGAAAATGTTTCTAAGTTACTGAAAATTATTTGTCAGTATTATCTATGGACTATTGTAAATATTGTATAGTACTGTTTTATGATAAAAATATACCGTTAAAACCACAAAACACAACCAATTATGTGAAGAATCATAAGATTAATGACGTGTTACAAATAACCCCATGAAAGTACTGTCAAGATTAGATTCTGTCTGGCTTTTAAAAAAATCCTTAAATAACAATAAGGATACACAGTACTGATTCTTAACAACCGCCTCTTAGGCAACACACAATGGCGGGTTTGCAGAATTACTGAGTTGATAATTTTTTGCATGATTTACATTATGTAATAAGTATGTTATGGAGTTGTTCTACAATAGATTATATAATATGCTGTGAATATATCAGGTATGGATTACAAAAATAAATTTTTTTTGTTATTCAGGTTCATGCTCATATGGCTATTAAACAAAATATCAGCAAAAAGACCACAAGACATGCCAATTCAGGTCTTGTGTATTCCCCTTCGGGATGGCGAGGTGATTTCCCATCCTTTGGCTTAAAAAAGAGACATTTCAGTACACGTGTGATGTCAACCACAGGGTTTCACTATCCAGTGACTTTGCTTCCCCTAGTCAGTGGCAAGTGTAATTTTTTTTGGGGGGGTTGCACCTTACATTGGATTGGGTCCCTTTTGCAATTAAGTCTTAATCACCAGGATTTTCCAAACCATATACATTTTGGGTACTGTACAATAAACCATTTCCAGCAAACATGGTTGTAAAATAATCTATCATGAAACTATTGATCAGTAATAATAGCAGCTAGAACCTAAATGTAAAGGTGTTAGGTTAAAGACCGAGAAAGTAAATAATGATGGATCTAATGTACAAGTTGTATTGTTAACAATCAATTTGGACTAAAGTGTTACTAACAGGATATTTTTAATTAAGATGGTTTAAAAGATGTCTTTGCGTCTGAAAGAAAGAATATCTACTGCAATGAGATTGCCCTTATTAGCAGAATTAACGAACAATGTTGGTCCAGGAGGTCGCCATGGTGGCATTGGTGTGACGTTGTCGGCATTGGTGATGTTGTATGACTTGAGAAGACAATAGACAAAAACAGGTGTCTGTGGAATGTCTAAGGTACTCCGGAGTTACTCCTGAGTCATTTAAATCCGTTATATAGTGTGGTCCAGTAGAAATCACTAATCGATCGCTTAAAAACTGGCACGAATTCTTGAAGGATATAACTGAAAAGGTTGGTTGTTCATTCATGGGCTACTCTTTCAGACACACTATGTACTACATTATCATCGTGATTTGCGGCGTATTCATGCAACACTACGGATGTGCACCGCAGCATGTCATGGATTTTTTTCTTTTTTGGTTGTGACTGGTGGATGATGATAGATGCTGATGAGAAATTGAAAATCCTGAAAATTTGGAGCTTCATACCGCCCTTTGTTTTCCCACAGCCCAGGCAGCCATCAGAAATTTAGGGGGGTCATGCCACCAAAAATTCTGTTGTGATGCTAAAGACCACTTTTGAGAGGATCATAAACTTGTAATGGAAACACTCCAGAACTTTAAAATCACTATTTGGGGGATTGTTTTGGGTTGTAGAATTCAAATCTTGATCCAAAATGTATAGCTCCTTTTACCTTTTTAAGTTATTGGATGTAAAATGCAATATCTTGATCTGGGAACAAGTTTGGGGCGTCAGATCTCCGCCAAGTAACAAATTTTATTGTCAATTCTTTTGTTAGCTGGTCAACACTGTAGGACTTTTCTACAGTTACAGTAATAAATACATAGGTAAGTAATAAGTGAGTTACAGCCCATTGAAAAACTCATAATTTTGCATTTTGACAATATTGCCCCCCCCCCCACCGAAAATCAATGTTGACATTACACAGCACCCCTCTACTTCAGATATCTTGAAGATATGTCCAATAAAGCACTCGCTTGCAAACGAATCAGGTGGTGTCTTGATGTCTTCATTGTTTTCAGCACAAAACACTTTTGTTGGTTGATATCCAAGAGAATGTATTATGGTGATATACACTTTGCATGTACAATGACCTCGGGTCACGTATACTTGTTGTTGTTAACTTGAGTGGTATTTTTTTGTTGAAAAAAATAAAGTCACCAAGCTAATTGCTTTCCGGAAAGTTGTTTAATGATATATCTTCAACATATCTGAAGTAGAGGGGTGGTGTTAGAATGTCAACATTGGTTTTCATGGGGGTTCAAAATAATGTGTCAAAAGACGTACAATACCATTTGAAATGGGCTGTACCTATTATTTACTTTTCTAGTTGGTCAAATTGTAGTGGTTTAGAGTTCTACTATGTAGCTATGCATTGACTAAAGTGGTGGAACAATTAAAAATATTCTTACTTTTGGAGTGATGACCCCCCCCAGACTTGGCCCAGAATGAACAAAAGTTATAGTTAAGCCTCATTATTAACTCTAAAAAGTAAACACGCTATGAATGTCTGATGGCAGATTTGAATTCTACACCAACTATTACCCCACTCCTAAAAGTGGATTTTCAAAGTTGTGGCGGATCCATTACTAAATCTTTGACCCTCTCAAACATATTAGTCTTTCACATTTGGCGGCACTTTTGATGGGACCCCCTTAAATTTCCATTGCTATAACAGGAAAACCTAAATGACTATGGCGCTCAAAATTTCAAGTTTCTATTCATCAATATTCTACCACAAAACATGAAAGCGAAAAAATCAATACGTGCTGCGGTCAATCTCGAATGTTGACATGGAATGGGCCCATTCATATTTTTTTTTTCACGTGGGCTGATCAAAATGGCTCCAATCATACGGAAGATGTTATAAACGTTTTAACTTGTTATAATAATATAGGGTCCTTTTTCTGATGAAAGAATTCATTTTAAACACAACAATGTTATTTATAATATTTTGAAGCAAAGATTTATTATCCTGAGTATCTTCAATTAAAGAGACATGACCACATTTCAAGAATAGGCACCTCAAGATTTTTCAAACCCAAATCTGAGTCACCCTCCCAGGCAAGTCCTTACTCTGGTCCAGCTCGAAGTACCAATAGTAACAACGCGGGCATGCACCTTGTACCGACTTTCAGCGCACACGTAGTCTCCAACAGCACAAATCACACTTAAGACTTAATTATAGACATCAAACGAGAGCAATTGAAGAAATTTCATATTTTTGTTATACAATGTGCAGTGCTGCACTTCAAGTTATTTCAGCAGGATTCCTATGATCTGTAGGGAGAAAAACTTTGTCATACATGTTCACCATGTCCCTCGGCCATACTGCTGTTCAAATTCAGTGTCAAAAATTCTCCTATCCCATTGTTCTCTCCAACAAGGCTTCTCATTGCATGAATTGTTCCAAAAGTTTGCCTTCTTCACTATTGTTTTATGCATGCATTATTCAAGTGATGGGGCTTTATAAATGAACCTGGACCCACTTGGAGGAATATCATGAATTCGGAACACCATCTGTTCCATCAATTCTACGGAAGCTTGTACACTGCACTGATTGACATTGGCGGTATGACATCACTATGTGGGGTGGGTGTATGTTGGTAATCAAATATGAGCAACCAAATACCTACTAAGATTATCCTTGTCAAAATCTAGCGGACATAATCGCAGTGCTGCTCCAAATAAATTATCGTGTGCTCGTTTTGAGGTTTTATGTTAGGCCACTTACGGGACTATTTGAGAAGAGTATTATTATCTTGTCAGCAAGTTTGTACTCTTTTTCAAACACTCACAAAACGGTTTGCAAGGGTTATGCTCACTCAGAAGAACAACCCGTTCACAGGAACAATGCCTCCTTAGATAGAAATTCACGAAATAATGTACTGTGCTAGTATGCAGTTTGTCTCAGAGTGGATCAGAAGTATGCTCTGTTAACTCAGGATCAAATCGTAAAGAAATGTTTTATACAGGTGTGGGATCTGTAACACAACATAAATTGTCATAGGTTGGCACCACCATATTTGGTTTACAATCGGGCTTAGTGGTAAAATGTTGATGAACCGCGGAAAGCGCTGTGAATTTGGCAACCTCCAATGGAAGAAACCGCATGGATACTGCACTTTATTCCGTTAAGGCCCAACGAATCACTAGTGCTTCCTTTTGCAATTTACACTAAGATATATCGCCCTCCCTATATGGGAATGTGTCATGAATATTACCAGAAGCGGATAGGGCCCCGACCAGGTGGAAACCTCCCCGTACGAAAATGATGCCATAAAAATTGCTTGCACAAGCTTGCAGAAAGCTTGCCAGCAAGCTCGCGCAAGTTTGCTGCAAGCACAGGCATGCTTGCCAATGATTGCAAAGCATGCACAGGCCAAATACATGCTTCAGGTTTTCAAGCATGCAGGCACATTCGCAAGCATGTGCGATTTGGCAAGCATTTACACAGGTTTGCAAGCATCGCGCGCACATTTGCAAGCACACAGTGTTGCAAGCGTGAACACCATTCGCAAGCAACCACACATTTTGCTGCAAGCAATTTTGGCAAGCAGTATCATGTACGCTGCCTTTCTGCAAGCTTCTGCAAGCATTTCACCAAAAACATGACAAGCTGTGGTTGCAAGCTTGGGCCTTGTTAATTTTGAATGCATGCATGTGCAGTGTTGTTACACTTGAAAGTAGAATTTAGAAAGGTGATTAAATGATTATATATTCAAAATTATACCAATTATTAATTAGCTTTTGTAAAACTTTCAGGTTTTCTTAAACATATACTTTGTAACATGGGCCTAGGTGAAAGCCTTCACTATTATTAGAAATAAGCATTGCCATTGCATTGGCCTAGTCCAATTTTTTTTAAACTTTTTTACTGAGGCTGCATGAGCCATGAGGAAGCAAAAAGCTGAACCTTGAATGTTGGCTACCAACGTAGATGGTTGTGTGTAACAAGTTTTACTGACTACTTACTAGGTGAACAATGCTCACATCCCAAACAAATTCAGGCCAAAAAAAAGCTGAGCTGCAAACATTTACGTATTTCCTATTTTCATACAGCTTCGCCTATGTGATTACCACGGGCTTGCCTGACCAATTCTCCTTTCTCACTGTGTATGTTCAATCAGCTATTTTATGATGTAGGGTCCTTATATATCTGTGTAAGAGACCACTGTCAACGTTATGATGATCTAGCCAATCAGACACAGTCTTGGCTTACTTTTGATGACGGGTTTGATGATTTTGCAGTTGAGCCGAAAAGTGCAGAGTGGCACTGAAATGATCGAAACTGAAAACTTGTTCCGCTAGTACGAATCAGTAAAGACAAGCTCAAAGCCCTGCATTTAAGGTTGTTATAACTGGACACGGCACAAATACTACTCACAACACATTCCATGATCAGGATGATTCGCAAAATTCCGCAATGGTCGGTCTCGAGTGATCGAGTCCAAGTGTAGAGTCAGACTCAGTCGATCATGTGACATGCACGTTAAATTACAAATAACACCCCAGCATAGTATTTTTAGGCATTTGGGGGGCATTTTTTTAAAAAACCCCCAAAAAGGCTATGTAATCGTAAGTTGTACCTAGTTCAGGTGGGTATGAATTCGCTAGGGGCAATTAGCAAACTCTAGAGGGAGGTATTCATGCAGTATCAAGCTTATAGCGCCTCTTGTAACAGCACTAAAATGCTCATGTGGGTTCAATGGAGAAAAATCACTTAAATTGATCTAAAACACTTGTTTTAAAAATAAATCTTAAACTTAAGAACAATGGTTGTAAGTTGATCTCTGAAACCTATCCTAAGGCACACTCAGGTTTTAGGGTCGACGCACCGTAAAGCACAAGAACATTTTGTGGAGAAATTAAACTTCCCATCCCGGGGGGGTACCCAATTGGTTTGGGTTAGGGACGTGCCTCCGAGAGCTGAAAGTAGGCCATAATCTATACATTTTTGCCCAAAAAGGGGATCCATAGCTATACCGAGATGCAAATTTTGACCAAATTAACACAAATTTGCCAATTTTTCCTCAAAATTTGGCATTTTAAGCAAAATTGGAATATTTGGCTTCAGATTTAAGAATTGCGACTAATTTTTCAAACTTTTAAAAAAAAAAAAAAAAAAAAAAAAAAAAGAAAAATTTGATAATTTCCAACAAATTAGAATTTTTGAAAAAACTAACCATGCTTACCAAATTTGGGCAGAAAAAAGGGGGCATGCTATACCAAGAAGGCTGAAAATGAGGGAACCCGAGGTCTGTGGCACGTCCATGTATGGTAGTTTGGGTTGAGTACCCCCCTGGGCTTCCCTACAGAAAGAATAGAGTCAATGAGTTCACATTACAAAAGTGTACAGTGTACATGTGCGCGATTTCACAACTGCACACACACGATTTTTGATCATTTTGGTATGAAGTTTTGTCTGTAAATCAGCTAATACTTGGGCTACATATTTATGGACCCTATCTTAAAGGAAAAGTAATTTACTTTTCAGTTGAAAACACTTTAGATTAAAATAATGACTGTATAAAATTTGTGAACATTCTTAATTCAGCATTTGCACCAACATCCTAATTCAGGTCATGCATGCAGGTTTCAACACTGTGCTGTTTTAATCCGTTGAGGCTGCCGAATCATAGGGCCATGAGGGTGGTGGACAAGAATACAAAAATTATTCTGTAGGTGATACTATAGCTAAAATAGGGAACGGCATGGATGGGGCCTGCATGTTAGACATGGACAAGACAATTTTATTTTTTTAAATGATTGCAGTTTGACTTTGTTGATTTCTATTTCTACGGGCATGCATAATCATCATGAGCCATGCCCTGCATATGACTAGTTGTGGTACCGCAACGCTAGGTTGTCTTCATCGGGGTTACAACATACGTTGAGGGAAATATCCACTAGTTTTAAGCGAGCACAACTCAAATGCAAATTCCAGAGGCAACTATACATGAGACCGTTTAATCACCTCTGCCCATTTGAGCAACATACAGAGGTAATGTTAACTAAGGCACTGTGCGGGTAGTACTTTCAATGCGATTACTCACTTTTGAAGGAAACTCAGAATTTTCTCGGCTCTATCCATTTTGCGATCCGGGCTCCATCGCCTCCGCGGGCCATTCATGTTTACAAAATCTCGACGATCCGGGGGGGGGAACGACTGACAGGCGCGAAACCCCGGTGGCAATTTTCCGTTCGGTCATCACGGCTCTGGTGGAGCTTACGTGATTGCAAATATACTGTAATCTCGTAGAGCAAGCAAACGAAGGGAGAGTAGCAAAACCATGGATCAACGTGAGACTGTAGAGTGTGTCAGTATAAGTATTCTCTTCTTTTTTCATTTTAAAGCACAATCTAAATGACGAATTGCTACTGAAAGAAGTATACTGCCGTGAGACAGTAAGGAAGCTGAAAGTATTTGCTAAAGGAATTTTGAAGAGCACATTAGTTGTCATTGTTCGGTTCAGGAAAAAACCGGCTTCGTAGCGGGTATTGATCGGGCCATAGCATATAGACATTGTCCAAATGATTTGGCTTGGATATTCCAGTATGGCCAATATTTGTCTGGCAGATAGCACTAGTGAGCTAGTGCATGAAAGCGGTATGTACTGCAAAAGTCAGTTAGAATAGAAACTTCAAAATATGGACAAAGGTAATAAACACGACATAACCAGTATGCCTGCCCATTCAAATTTCAGTATATAAACAGGTACTCTCCGTCGAGTTGTGGACCAGTTATAAATTTAATTAATGCACAAATTGATTCCCACCTATTTCTTTTGAAATTCAGTGGAAAATTGGGACCCTGCCCGTCTTCGACACATATCAATTTCAATTCATCGTTAAGAGTACGGTTCCCAGGCCAAAATTATTTGATCTTATTTTCAAATTACAAAAAAAAAATTCATCAAGGTACTGGACCTTTACATAATTTTGAATTCCCTATGGGTAAAATACAAAAAGAAAGGGACTATAGACAGTGGCGTTAGCAGCATTGTTTTAGGGGGGGCCAAAGGGGGGGCGTATCCAAAAGGGGGGGCACATGTATGTTCAGGGGGGGCAAGCAGATATAAAATTGTTAGATAGTATATGGCCTATGTAAATCACTAATTTTCAGGGGGGGCACGAGGGTAAGAGGGGGGGGCAAAGATTCCCCACAGGGGGGGCAGCTGCCCCCCTGCCCCCCCTCTGGCTACGCCACTGTATATAGCTACACTCAGAAAATTGAACCTTTTGAATGCAAAGAAAACCATAAACATTTACAATATGCATTTATACAGCTTGCAGCGAGTTGTGTACGAATGTACAGTTTGGATCTAGCAAAACGCAGTACAACATGGTGTGCGTTTGAATAGCAAAAGGGCAGATACAACACAGGCCACATTTGAACCCCAGTGCTACTTATCAGCAATTCCATTTGGTGGGTGATCTCATGAGGGTGTAATTATATGGCATACAATTACAAGGTATTCTCACTTTTCTTTTTGTGGGTTGAAGCCAGTTGTTATAGATGTATTGGGGATACAGAGGTAAAGAATTTTGTATTGTGCAACCCCATGAATTTGGCAGCATCAGTGTAATAAAATTGGATGTTGAGGATGTGGTGGTCGATTACTATTCATCCCTTTTTGCTCTTTTGAGAGGGAAAAATGCACGATGGTGGCCGTATCACAAAGTGATTTCTGGTATTACTCTATTATTGCTCTAATTCCGACTAAGTCACAACCGTAAGGGAACCGACAAAGTGACAACCACAACAAATTTTTAAATCAATCATGGATGCGTGTTGCGATTCCAAACAGGCGCGTATGTTGTACACTGCACACAATGATAGCAACAGGGAACGGAGGAAATCAACTCTCGCAAAGGAGAGGAAATAAACCGGGCTGGCCAGATTATCCAGCTGGGATACAGCAGGGGAGGTTCGGAGGTAAATGCCCTAGGCCAGCAATAATCGGCATCATGACTTTTTTTTGCGAGGAGTGCAGCTCATCCCATATTTTGTCATTGTAGACTTCTGAAAAAAAAAAAAAAAACCCTAACACATCACCGGAACTCCCCTCCCACTGACAAATGGCCACCGAGAGTCAATAGAAGGCAAGCAAGTGTTCTCCTGACGTCCCAGGTGCCAGTGTGAGAGATCAATCAGTGCTTTTTGAGTGCCGGGAAAATTGCACATGCAATAGGCAGGAATAGGTCTCCTTCAGGAAAAGCGGTCCAAAGTTCAATCAAAAGCAATGCAGGAATGTACGCTCTATTAAGGGTTTTTTGCCCATTTAATCTTGACACATTGCTAAATTTGTGAGGGGGCCCAACGTTACAGTGAACGTCGGCAGAAAACACTGCAGGACATCGGAAGGTCAGTGCATGGTGGGATAAAAGATGTCAACTGGAACTTCGTGTTATGACGCGTGGACGTCTCAAGGCGATGGAAGCAGTGGTTTCAATTTTGCCGATATAATGGGAAAGCGGTCCAACAAGGCTAATCGGAAGCAATGGTTGTTCTGGCGGGGAGGAGGGAAAGCAGCTGAGAAAATAAATAGTTCTGCATCCGTAGGCAAATACAATCAATAGCCAACTGATCGCTTTTCAATGGAACTCTCTGGACGGGTGGGTTATTGTGAAACACGATTCTTTTCACTCAATGCCTAGAGACAATTAAATTCGGCCCTTGTCGTTATAATGGTAATTATTAACCCTATAACAACGTATGCGCCCATCAGACAATATATTATGCGTGACAGTAACAGTTTTATTTTTTTTTTAAGCATTCGGAGCTCCAGACAATTACTCAACGGCCGGCAGGAAGCAAAACGCATTTGCTAATTACGCCGATGTCGGACCCTCTAGCAATAAATTCCACGAAAAAAAAATGGTCGCACTGGCAGTATAAAGCAAATTGCTCTCAAGGGGAAAACATGTCAAGCAGCAATTAGCAGCGATTACTTTTTGACAATCTCCTGAGGGGGAAGCAGACACAATGGGCAAGGGCATTGGCTTGGGTTTTCTGAAGGTTAGAACTTTCAGGGTTGCAATATGTCGCAGAGTAATTGATTTTTGTGCGATCTCCTGCTGATTGGAAAAACGGCCCAGTGACTAGACCTGTAGTCTGACCAGCAAAATCAGCATTACTAAAAGATCACAATTGCTGCTAATGCCTCTCAGATGTGTTAAAGTCATGAGGGTTCTCCGGTTACTAAGGGAAGTCAGCGGAGAGAATATTTGTAAAAAATAAGAAGTATATGACACTTTTATGGCGATGTGCACATGCTAGGGTGATGTGCACATACAAAAAGAAAGTACACAATTAGCCTATGAGTAGCAGCATTAAAATAATTAAATTAAACCTATTATGAGTACTGAAAACACTTTCATCATGGACTTGCAAACTGTACTGTGTACTGATCCAAACTCTGGGGGGGAATGTGTACAGATTTTGACCACCTCAATACTGGATTGATTTTTGAAATACATGTAGGTGTCCAGTATATTTGTAAAGGGTATTGATATAAGTGCAATTAAAAGGCTCAATGTCAAAGTAGTGTCTAGCTCTTTAAAAGCTTGTATTTCAAAGTAAGGGTATTCATCTGGAGGAGAATTTAAGAAAATTTACCCTGCATTGGGCAATATAAATCATCAAAAAGATCTTTCAAGAGAATGGTACTTGACTCTCATACAAAGCAATATGGAAGGCTGCATCGGGATGTGATCAAATGAACTTACGGAGAATGTAGGGAGTGATCTCTATCACCCGCCTTTAAAGACAATTGATGTCTGTTTTTGAACACAATGAGTTTGAAACCTAATTACCACCCATACTAAAATTTATTTCGTATTGCATCATTTGGTGATTTATAACCGTTTCACAATTCACACGGTATAATTCTATGCAAAAAACTCCTTTGGGAAATTGGTTCCGTACGGGGAGGGTTCCAGATTCCAGACGCCCTGTACCGCAAGCAACTGCGCACACTACATTGCATGCGCCCTGCATGCTTGCGCAGAACCGCATGTGTACTGCAAGCTTGCGCATGTCGTAATACTCAAAATGTACTAGCTTGCAGCAAGCGTGCGCATGCATTGCCTCCTGCAGCTGTGGGCATGCGAGTAATTTGTTCAAATACTAGCCTGCGGCTAGATTGCGCAGCATGAGTAAACCGCACGCACCCCCTGAGCGCAATCCTGCAAGCACCCTGCGTGCAATCATGGCCACCCTGCGAGCCAATCACTGCAAGAACCCGGCGAGCAATCCTGCAAGCATTTTGCAAGCTTGCGCATGCGGTAATGTTCCAAAGTTAATAGCTTGCGCAAGCTTTTAAAATTTGCTGCTGCAAGCAGTGAGCAACATGCAGCAAGCTGCTGCAAGACTTGTTGTGCAAGCACCGATGCAAGCTCGCGCATGCGTGCAGATTGATGCCATTTTCGTTAAGGGTCGTCAATGAAGAAGGTTATGGTAGTGTTGTGCGCTAGGTGTGTATTCGTAAAGCAAAAAATTATCTTTTGCTGGTTCAAAGTTGTGTGGCGTGCGTGTTGTGGGGCGCTGCCCTTGTAATCTAAAGGTCGTCGGTTCCCACTTCTACAAGCAAAAATTGTAATCTTATTATTTAGACTTAGAGATGTGCAATGGAAACTTCAAGGTAGGCTGGACTACGATTTGTACGGTAAGTATAGGGTGCCTGGTCCACCCTAGTCACTTGTATATTAACACATGCGTGTGCATGTGAATGATAACAACTCCGACAACCCGTATATTCGGCTTAAATTCCTCCTTCTATAAGGCAAAATCGACTTTTTCTCAATTAATTGTGTGCAAAATAGTGAAAGAAAAGAAAAATTAGGCCAAAATACAAAACTTGAGGGTTTAAGTCTTCCCTGTTTTATGCAGGGCCATAATTGATAACCAAGTCGAAGATCTAATTTCACCCAAAATGGAGTATGTAGTTATGTATTCGTGGGTCACTGACCCAAATAATATTTTATGACATGTGTGAAAAATACAGCTAGTAAAATATGCAAATCTCATGGTGGTTTTCAACTTGAGGCCTGATTAGAAACTTTAAACTGCCTATGGCATGTCAGTCAGTCAGTATGGATGGAATGAATTGCAGTAGATGCACAAAGGGGAAGGGGCAGAGGATATTCCATCTTTGTCAGTTGGGGGGAGGGGGTTATGCAGTCAGTCTGGGGGGAGAAGCACATCATTTTTGGTTACGAATGAAAGTGAATGTGGTTGATTGGGTCCATGAAATGCATGTCGCCTACATGTAAGAAATCCATATAAATTTTAATGATGGCAATGAAGACATCACACTAATCGCCCCTTCAGACTTTGAGGTGACGTTTAATCAAGCTGAAGTATGAACACAATCTGTCACTGCAGTAAAAGATAGACAACATTTTACCCCAAAGTGTATGCACATGCCCCACAGTGCCCCCACAACGAATAATGACCCTGAAGTGACCTCAACATTTTCCACATAAGTGTTTCAATCATAAGCCTACCAAATATGAACCTGATCTGTCAATGCAATACAAAGGCTAAAAAAATGTTCAATATGCTTATGCCATAAAATGCAAATAGGGTGACAGGCTGTGTATACAGTGGCAGCAACAGACTTTCTTTTTCTTGGAGGGAAAATGGAGGGAAGTAAAATTTTTTAAGGAAAGTGGAAATTTGGGGGAAGGCATCCACAATTTTGAGGTTTTGTAACCAAAATTTTCACTAAAAATTTATTTATGATTTTTGGCCCCAGATCGCCAATATTTGCCAAAAATCTTGTCATTTTTCAGCACAAGTAATTGGTTTTGTTCTTTCAGTTGATTCATATTATTTTGATGAAAAGCATGGAACAAAAATGCAGACTTATTGGAACATAATGCACAGTATGTGAAGTAAGCATGCTATTTATTATTTATTGAATGACATACCTATAATCCTCCAATCAATGAAAAAGGTAAACAGGCAACACTTATCCATACACTTACCAAGCTATCTGTTGGACATTGTGTCAAAGAGCTGTATGGATGGTGGAGGCTCATTGGGAACTAATAAAAGAACAAAGACATTATAAAGCTTATGTCACAATGAGTAAAGTAGTTAACAGCAAAATATAAATGCTTCCCAATACACCAGCTCAGTGATTATTTAAACCAATACATGCCTGTTTTCTCCCGGTATATATTCTCGGCTTCATTATCTTCTTGGCGCCATCACATGGGGTCGCGTGGTGAGGTGACATGCTCTCTATGAGAGCTCCACCAAAACAATGTGATTATTCTGTTCTTGGCAAAGTATTTGACCTAATTTTGATTAGGGCATCTTCCATTTTCAACGAGGATCTAGTGATCTATTTTATTTGGATGGATCATCTGCTATTTTGAATATTTGTGAATTTTGTCTGGAAATTACTCAACCAAGCTTGTACAGTGGGATACATATAGTGCTGCCATGTCATGTGATACCACTTGTTCCTGCATGATCTCCAAACATGGACACTGATGTCAAATATCTGTGACATCAATATGCCTACCAAGACACGGTCTGGTACAAACGCTAAGTTCTACTCAGTAGCTGTAGGTCGGAAACTGGGGTTTTCAACACATGGCAGAAACTCACAAAATACCCATTGTACCACAAAGCAGTTCATAAATCTTTTGAACATAAAAGAAGCCAAGATTTTTTACACACCTATGGTCTTAGTGATACTTCTATACCTGTTATGACTGACAATGCAGTTTCATCATCACTGTTCATCTTGATAACCTTGCATTGTATCTGATATAGAAAGATATTATTACTACTGCTCTGGATACCTGTACACCATCAGAATTATGTGGGCTTACATACTGACATTCTCTCATCTGACATTGAGACTCTCCTGATACGCTCCAACTGATATTGAGCCTGCAAATGATAGTGGGGGAGTATCTATTTAACGTCAACATGTTTTCTGTGTACTATGTGACAAATCAGATCATTTGTATATGCTCAAATGCGATGATTGTGGTGTGTGGCTCCACTTTGAATGTAACAGGTCTTCCTTCTACCATTTGTCACTTCTACGTAACACTAAGAGAAAATTACATGCTATCATGGACACAATGGGATAAGACGGGACTTATGCTCGCAAGACAGAGAGATTCAAAGTCTGTGACTACCGAAACACGGTGCCATATAATAGATAATGTGTTCAATTCTTTTGTGTCTTCAAGCCATTAGCAACTTGGACAGTCAAGT
>JAMKCH010016106.1:0-23997 GCA_023653785.1 Ophioderma brevispina
TGGTCAATAGTTTTTTTTTTATTTGTCCTGGACCTCTTGACCTTTTATGCTGTTTTCTCTTTATTATATAATGTCCAGTTTGTTTCCTCTTTATATTTGTACTTTTGCTTGTTGGCATCACACTTGTTAAAGGGTTCTAGACCCGAAACGTTGTGTCTCTGATATATCTCAACATTGCACATAGGTAGTTTCCCATGATGTCATAAATGTAAGATAATGCAAAGCAGATGATGTAATTTATGTGAAATCCATTTGGACAGTGCAAGGTTATGTTTATGCATGATGATGTGGTAACGTCAATTTTAAGAATTGAGGAATACTAGTTGTGAAATCCTTATATAAGAAGAGATTGTAGAATAACAAATTTACCAGCCAGTAACCAGGAACTATACAGTATTGTTATAGCTAGTCTTGATCTGCAATAATGGTAGATTTGTGCATCACATAGTGCCAGGGTTTATTATATGTTGGATGCCACCGGAACTTGAAAGCTGAACTGTCTGCTGTCGTCTTTTAAGCCAAAAGAGCTTCAGTTTTTGGAATCAAAAAGAGATTTCAGTTTGTGGTCCCAAATGTGGACATTAACGGCAGACTGATGGTGGTAGAATACCTGGATTGTATTGCAGAATATTATTGTCGTCGAGGGAAAACCCCGTCGTCTTGAACTGCTGGACAAAATTATCTTCAAGACTGAGAAGATTCCCATGGATTTTGTTACCCGTGGATTTTTATATGAACTTGTACGGTATCATTTTGGAGTTGTCAATGTGAAGACATATATGTTGAACTACAACTTAATTGTGGAGAAAGTCTGAGTTGATGAAGTTAGCCAAGCATTTTTGGACTTGAAGCTATACATGCTATGAGAAAACAGATTATCAAAAATAATTTGATTAAAACCTTAGTCCAGGAAGATGTTTGGGATGAATACTATTTGGAAAGGATTCAGGCAGTTCGGGAACAAGGTGAAAGTGAGGCATTCAAGAAATAGAATTGCAAATGCAGATGCAAAAGGAAATGCAACAAAACGAAATGGAAATGCAACAAAAGGAAAAAGAAAAGAGGGAAATTGAATTAGAAAAAGAGAAATTGCATATGCAAATGAAGATGAAACAAAAAGAGCTTGAAGCTCAATTAGAGTTAGAAAAATTGAAACAACAGGCTAGCTCGTCAGCCTCTTCCAAGCAAACTAGTTTTGATATGGCGAAAAACATTCGCCTGGTTCCAAAATTTCAAAAACAAAAGTAGACAAGTACGTTTGCTTACCTACACATTGAGAAACTTGAAATGGCCCAAGCAATCTGTACCTTGTTACTACCGTCCTTTCCCTTGCTACAAACCCCGAGAAATATATTCGGCCATGTCATAGACCGATGTTGATTAGACAGGTTAGCATAGGCATAACTCAAAGGATATGAAATTGTGCCAGAGGCATATAGACACAAAATCAGGTCTTGTCTAAAACAGGATGACCAGACCTCACTTGAATTTGCACTTGGACAGGAACACACTGTTTTTGATAGCTAGGGCGTTCTCTCCGAAACTGAAGTCGGGCAAAGATTTTGGTCAACTTAGGATTGATTTAAAGGGATTAGCAAGCGATAATTGCGAGAGAATCGCAAAAACGTGGAAATATATTCATTTTTTAACTATAAATCAGACTAAAAAAAAAGTAAAAACCTAAAAAATTTAAAATTTTATAAACAAACCACCAAAATGTGAAAAAATGAAGTATTTGAGGTATCCCTGTCATAAACCGTCACCCCGCAAATCGACATACAGTGAGGCATCTCAAATCTAATACACTAAACATTGATTGTGGTTTTACATCAGTACAAATAAACAAAGATCATATGTTGTTTTGAGGGTTCAACTTATTTTCAGGTGCACATATCACTCTGGAAAATTTGTGATATTCACCGGGAAAGGCTTTTTTTATTTAAGTTGGAATTTTGATACGCACGTATAGACATTCCAGAATCAGATCAAATCTACTGCTTGCTTTAATAGCCGGATTTCAAGCCAACCACTTGCATGTTTGTTCGCATATCCAGACCAGTAACAAAAATGTAAAAATACGAATTGATGATTTTTTCGATTTTTCGGATTAGCAATCGCTGCTAATTCCTTTAATTGAAGAGTTCAAACAGTGTCTACACATCAGATATCAAAACACATCTTGATGAAAACAAAATTGATTGTGCTCGTGAAAGCAGCCATAAGGCGATGATTTATCTTTGACACATAAATTGAGTATACTAGTAGGCCTTTAACTCTCGGTACAATAAATGCAACATAAATCGGGTTCTAACACAGAGGGTCTCATGGTAGCAACAGGAGGGGAAATCTCAGTCAGGTTCCCAAGAGAAAGGATTAAAGAAAATATATGCTAATTAATCCAAACACGGAACTGATCCCCAAATCAGCAGTTCATTCATGTCATTCATTCATTCATTCCGAACTTTATTTCATTCAGATTATGTTTCTATGATACAATACAAAGCAGAATATACAATAACCAAGTCTTTTAGACAAGAAATAACATTCATGATCCATTATTATAGTTGATAATATATCATTTTCTTTGTTAGATAATATGACACAGAACTGTTGTACTCACATCACACAACTCGCGATCAATATCTAATAATTAACCATATAAGTGGAACATGGCAATAGCATAATCGAGAAGCAATGAAGGAGTATCATAAGGGCAATTCTGAACGAGGAAAGATCAAAATAAACCCCCGGGGGCTTTAGGTTTGATCTACCCTACTTATACAGAACACGTTTGAAAGTCAATATCAAAATTGGGACAAGGACAGAAACGAACACATAACCATACAAAAACAAGGACAAGACGAAGGGGTAATAAGGTGTGTCCAAACAGTCACCCTGCATCACTGTAAAAAGCCAGGACATGAAAGTCAAGGTGGTGGGAGATACATGGGCCATCCGCCCAAAAAGAGGGAGCAAATGAAGCCAAAACCCACAAGGCTGTGCAGTTCATTCGTCTGTTCAGAAACAAGAAATCCCACAAAAGGAATTGACACAGAAAAAGTAAGGGATACTTTAAGCCTTTTGTTTTGAGAGGGATTTGTGTCACTTAAAATATAAATCCAAAGTCCATACGAATCATGTGGGACCGTGTGCTGTGCACAGTGTATGATATTGGAAGACGCACTTCATTTGGATAATGCAGTTCCACAGGAACTAGTGCATTGAATAATACCATGGGATTGGTATGGATTGTATTTGTGTTCACAAAACGAATTTGAAATTAGACTTGGTTTCTGGAATTGTTACAATTGGTGTTAGTCAAGAAACTAACTCCAGTAAAAGGGGGATCCTGTTGTTAGGGAATGAATTGGCAGGGGGAAAGTACTCCCGATCCCATGTTTCCCAGTGCCCTGTCAGTGGATAATTTGATGAGGAAATAGAAAATTGTCCTAGCATGTGCAGCACCTGAGTCACTGACCAGAAAAGCCTCACAGGAAAAACGTAAGCAAGATGAGAGTACTCATAATATGAAGAGCGACGAGAGCTACGATAATGGCTTGGTTCCCATATTTAGAGGATATATTTCTCTCAATTAGATCAGACAATTTTTACGTGACTCTTGCTCTTCATGGGAGACAAAATTCCCAAGTAGTGAAATTCCCGCCCCTGAGTACAAACAAATTGACATGCTTTACAATGATAATCCAGCCGCTGAGCATTATAGAGTTAGGGTCCTGTACAGGAGACCCTTTTAAGCCATGACAAGTTGGTCGTAGAAATAATAACAAAATGACCCAGCAACTAGAAATTAGGTGAGAGGGTATTGACCCACTAAGCCAACAAATTCCTGTATATCGTTCAAAAGGTTCATCAGATTCCATGTTACTAATTTCAAAGTTTTTTTTAAAAAAAATCAAACTTACTTTTTCTTAAGTCCGTGACGTTCGCTTCTTAACAGGATGCTTACCTCTCAAAACGGATATGGCAGCTGAATCCTGAATGACTGGGTTACGTCCCATGGTTGTGATGGACGGCCCTCTGGATTCAGCTGACATAAAGATGAACTAAGGTTGGTACGACGCCCCCTCGTCTGAATTCATCAAGTTCTTCCTGTGATCTGGACCACCTTTTCTCCTTATCCAGATTGCTTCTCGAATCCATCGGTACTTTAATCATTTTCCTTTTTGAGATTGCTGCATTCCATACAGTGTTAGGAGATGGTTCTCATTGGCGACATGTTCTGCTATTGGCAATGTTTTTCTTTGTGGTGGTTTCAGAGTCTCTTTTAGTAGCTCTCGTGAATTTCTTAGCACTTATTTTTTTTGCATTTTCATCCTTGTGTTCTTTCTTTCTGTGCAAAGAGTTCGTCCCGTTCACCTATGTTATGTTTTGTCACAATTGTGACAAGGAATTCATACACACATCCGGTAACGTTATTGATGTCGTTTTTGTCTTTTGGATGGACTAGACATTTACGCAGACTTAAATGTGGTTTAACCATGGAGTTATTATTATAATTACTATAATAACTCCATGGTTTAAATACAGAGAAATCTGGTGGCTGTGGTAATGATTTGGAGATTTTCTGTTACGACGCCTTGGGGATGTATGGGTATGGTAAGTGACTAGACTTCATCAAATAATGGAGCTAAAGATATTCAATTACCGATCCGGTATGCTGTGAGAAAAACCACTTCAGATTCCTTTTCAACTTGAATGAGTGCAGGACCATTGTTGTATTGTCTCACACTGAAAAGATTTCATGGGTTATCACCTCTCCGTTTTAGACTGAGTATTTTTTTCATGACGTAAGTACAAAATTCTATATCCCCATTCACAAACTACATCTTGAGCTCTATAGCGCGTGTTCCAATTAACGTACCCTATTTTCAACATTTATTCGAAACGCGACGAAGGGTTTTCTTGGTCCCTCTTTTGTCCTCCCAGCGCCCCGCTTCATCCTCTGTCTCTCTCTGTTTTCCCTCCTTTTACTTCCTCCTCCCCTGCTCCCCCCTCTCCGTTCCTCTTCCCCATCTTTCCCTTACCCACTGTATTTGGCGACGAACAAACACGTAAGATTAGGTACACGTGGATACTCAGACAAAACGGTTCAGATGATCTAAAAATCTGATTTTTTTTAGGTAAGTGCGGGGGGGGACCGCGGTTATTGATAACGAAATGGCCCCTTTAAGCGATAGAGACATTATGGCCCAAAATGCATTGTCAATTTTCAGCAGTGATTGTCTGCTTCAGAAAACCTGAAGAACCTGAAAACACTAATCTAGGATCCCACTAAGTCCGCACCACAAACGTCGGGAGTTTCCGTAACCTGACCCATCTGACACACTTTTTTTCTGACATACTTATGAATTCGGAAACCTTAACGGAATAAAACCGGTGCTTTATTCAGTTAAGGGTTTCCGAATTCATTAAGTGCTGTACCTAGCCCAATGGCTACCATGTAGTTGCACTAGGTGGAGAGAAGGTGGATATGGTGGGAGACACACCACGTAGCTACACGGGTAACCAAACCAGATACGGTTCTGACTCCCGATATCACACTGACGCCAGGCTTCATAAAAACACCAATAATATAAAAACCATCAAGCAACGACTAATTTTCCATATTCCACTTCAACTGTCGTAGTATCACAAAAATCATAGTGAAGAAATCACGAACTACCTTGATCACCTCAACTACTCTTTCTCTGTCTTAGCATTTCAGAAATTTGCTTACTGACACAAGTCACACCTCCACTTTAATGCTAAGTACATTCCAGACCACTCAATGGAGGAGGAAGGGAGTTTGTCTTTACATAAAAAATACACCTCTCCTACAACATCATCGACACAACCCAGGACCAGAATTTGACTCACTTTAATCATATCACAGTAAACACTAACGTAGGACTTCAAACACATAACTGTGGAGTTATTTACAGCTGCATGAACACACCATCCAAATTTTTAACAACATGTAACGGGATCCCCTTCACTTTACCCATGATTTGTATGTGTACAGGCAGTCCCTTTAATTAAAATTGTACTGGACACAACAGCTGAGCATGTGACCCGGGGTTCAAACATGTTCGTCGAGATGTACGCGGAGGTACATTAACAGCGAGGAAGGAAGCGGCAAATTTCATCTTTTGGGATTCCCGGCCTAGGGGGAGCGCTGATTGGTCAGTCGCGGTCAGTCGGTACTAAACTTCGGGTGCGGCTTGGGAAAGTTCTGAGATCAATTCAGACGGGACTTGGGCACGGACGACTACAGATATCGAGATGTAGCTGACGGACTTTAATTAAACATGGACGACGACTTGCGAGATTTTGACTGGCGGGTGAAGTGGACTAAAGTTTATGATGGGGAATATGGATGATGATGCAGTCCCGCAGTGCAAGACGGGACTGGACCAATTACGATATGACAATGATTGAGCGAGTTTTTCAATTGAACTGGGGTTGTTGGTGTGAATGAGCTTTTCAGCAGTTTCGTGGTGCCCCCCGGTGATGTGTTATTTTGGCACTCATGGAACTCAACAAGTTCATAGTAGAATCAGTTGAACGATTTGTTTTACGACATATCTCAAATACTGCCAAATTGGGATGGTGTGCGTTGGATCAGGCTGTTTACAACGACAGGCCCTGCAACAAGAAGACTTGCGCAAACACGGATACTACTAAATAGCTGGTGCACAAATTAGGATTTTTACTCTGAAATCGCGATTAGCTGGCCAGATAGGGAATTTAATTTGGTTGGAAATTGAGCTCATTGTTGGTATGGGGGAGTTTATACGATACAGCGCGTTCCGACGAGCGTGGACAAGACAGAAGACACAGGACAAGAACTGGACAGGACTGGAACGACTTTTAGTAAAATGTTGATTTTGTGGTGATGTAAATTGTAAGTAATATTGTTGTTTTGATCAAGTGTTGCTGCTGTAGTGGGAGGGTGGATTTTGAAATATGAGGATTTTCTCCAACCAAAATTAAACTGGGACAAAAGTTGGTAGAGTTTTAAGTGCTAAACGATGTTTGGGATCATTACAAAATGATGTCAGGGATAAGATTTGTAGAGTTGGGGGAGTTAAATTTTGAATTGCTAAACCATGTTGTGATTAGGAATTCGTTAGGGACTTTTAAATTGAGAGTTTGAAATGTGATAAAATTTGAAAAAATGGCAGCAGGCAGCACTATCTGCACATGTGCATTTTCTTTACGCAAATTTGTCGGGAGTTGTATTTTGGTGAGTTGTGATGAGGGGTAGGTTCGAGGACTGAGTTATTGTTTTGGTAAGCACTCCAAATTGGGGAGGGTGAAATTGTGTCTGAAAATGGGGGAGGGAGTCAAAAATTGTGGAAATGAAAATAACAGTGTATTTAACTTGATAAAAAAAATGTGGAAATACAATTATTTGCAAGTAGATTTGTGCAAATCGATTGGTCACTGTGCATGTACCCGGCAGATATGTAATTTCGGTACAGCCCATGTAAACTCTATGGGAAATATAAATTTAGGTGTTTTCTAATTGTGTGTCAGTACAGAGAGGAACAGAGTCTGATCAACTTTTGAAGTCTCTTGGTCATAAAATGTGTTGTGCAGGCAGTTGTAGTGTACACCAACTGTATTTTTACGAGTCAATTTGGGTCGTCAAAATTAGCCCCTTTAATGGCAGCTCAAAAAGATGGTTGTTTTGATTAAATATGCTCACGTGTGGGGTACATTCATAAAATTGTCCTAGTTTTGCTGTGGTAAGCAAGTTAGAGTTATTTAAAGTGGAGTATTGCACCAGGTATAGTAAGCCATCTTGTGTATAAATTTGGGAGTTGTGTTAATTTGTCAAATGAGATCTCCCAGTTGTTATGGTAGGCCATAAGGTGTAAATCGGCATACAAATTGTGAAATAGCCAAGACAATCATGTAGGTTTATGCAAATGTGTGTACATGTACCATGAACATGTGTGTAATTTGCAAGTGTTTTGTGCTGTTTGCTATGGTGGGGTTGAGCTTATTAAATTTTATCAGGTGCATTAAGATTTCAAAACAAGATTGTTTTCATGTGATTATTGGATTACCAATTTTAAGCTGGGCTTTGGTAGCTAGGTTGAGTCGAGTACTAATTGTAAGGTGAACGGTCAATTTTGGAGTATATGAGTTTAAGAGTTGAGGGGGTTTTTGTGGAGTTTTGATGCTAGCTTTTGAGTTGAGCATGGGCTACATTTAGATGTATTTTCTTAGGAGAGAAAGGGGAAAGATATGTTAAATTTAATGTGACCATTCCTGTAGCAGGCACACCACAGTTCACTGATTTTTTATATGTAGGGTTTAGCATCATTATACTGTGTAAGTGTAGAGTGGAACATGGATGTCAACATCGATTCTGAGTTTTAATGTATTTTGCTTTTGATACTGATTACTCACTTGTAGAGCTTGTAAAATTTTACTCACCGTGCAAAATTGTTAAGCCATTGGAGTACAGCGGCACATGGTATTTTCATTCATAACTATGGTTTTTATTGCCAGTTTGATTTAAAATGCTTAATGATATTTGTGTTGTGATTGTCAGTGCTTGTTGAATTTAGATGAGAGAGATAGTGTTAGTGTGTTCCATAGAGGTTAAAGATTGTGAGTTGTAAGAAGAGAAGTTTGTTTGTTAGGTTAATTGTGAGGGATGGATTAGAGAAGCGAGTGTATGCATGTGATTTGAAACGATTCGAAGGGGGTAGATAAAATAGGTGGAGTAGATAATTATGAGGTTTCAAAAGAGTTTTGGGGGTAGGTTCAGTGTCTGTAAAATGCAGAGTTGGCGTCTGGAGTTAGACCCTCTGATTTCTTGTATTATTTTGTTCATTCATTTTGAGCGAACCAGGACAGATCTGATTTCATTTACAATTTTGTTCAGCCATGTTTAAAGCCAACATCTGATCTGGGGGGAAATAGAAATGATTAGGAGAGCGAAATTAGTAGGGATGAATTGGATTGAGTGGGGTGTGAGTTTGGTGTTGATTGTGAGAGTAGAGTGAGTTATGGTGAGTTGTGTTTAAGTTAATTCAGGTTCGTTTCATGAGTTGGGGTGTCAATTTTTGAAATGAACTGACGAATATTGTAACCAGTAATATCAGAATTGATAATGGAAATTCATTTTCTTTATTTGGTACTAAGTGCATTGACCTTGAGTGTGCATGCATTGTGTGGTGTTTGCGCTTAGAAAGCCGCGGTATTTCTAGCCAGTTAGCAGATGGGTAGTATTGTTTTTGCTGGTTTAAATGTTGAGGCAACTCATTCTAACCTTTTTCAGAGGAGTAGATAATTGAGCGCACGATTTTAAAATAAGGTCCAGGGGTGAAAGGAGATGCAAAATTGGAGTTGCACAACCAACTAGAGTTGATTTCGAGGTGATTTTTGAGTGTTTAGCACCAAAAACGGGGTGCACAACCATTGATAATATTTTAAACAATTTGGCGTGTAGGTTTTGAGCAGGAACTGGCATTCGAGCTGTGCATATTGTTGGTTGATGTTTCTGCGCTTTGGTTGTAAACAAATAACATGCATGGTTTGGTGTCACAGTGCATAGTTTAGTGTGTGGTGTGTGTGTGAAACTCTTTGTGAAGAATAGACTGTCAATCATTGGTTGCTACGGAACCTAGGACAGTATTGTGGATTTATTTGACATCATTGCTGTAATGCCCTTTGACATACTATATTGGGTTGGTATTCAAAATTGCATGTAAATGTTTTGTGAACTGCTTTTCAGTGCTCTTAGAGTGAAACTTAGCCTTTTCGGGGGAGATCTGTATCCGTGGATTCCCATGGGGTAAAGTTCTCATAGGTGCTTTGAGTAGTTATTGTGTATTTTCTTGTGGTTTATTGCATAAACAAAGGTAGAACCAAGGGTCAAAATAGTTGTGTGAATTCCATGCAGTGTCATATTCGTTTCATTCATTAATTACCCTTTATACATATGCAAATAGGTTATGTAATCAACATGCGATTGTGAAGGAGTTGATTTTCGAATACTAGATATCTTGTTATGCATCTGATTGAGAAACAGTATAGTCAGCAATTCTGGTCAAGATGCCTCGTGTAATTTGTTTTTTTGTATGGTAGTGTTCGAATAGAGCCAAAGTTGTATGAGGGAGCAAGTGCAAAGCTGTATTTATTTGTTCGCATTAATTTGAGATTTGTGTGCCCATTTGACTCATAAGTAAAGTCAAGTACTTTTTGTATAGTAAATCAGGTCAATTAAGTTTTTGTATGGTCGGCCATATTGTATCAAAAATGGTGTGGTACATTGTTTCATAACTCGGAAAGAGTTGATGAATTATTGTCAAGCTGGTTTTTTTTTTTGGTGTTTAAATTTCAACATGTCAGGTACCTGTTAGATTAGACTTGTAAATAAAGTAGTGAGTTATACACCTGGGTATATTGAATTGTCTTTTGCATCTGACTTTCAGCATTCAAGGTTTGCCACGGTGATTTCCCTACATCGCCACTTGCCCATTGTGGTGTCCGCCAATCGCGCCGCGCGTAATGGGTCTTCTGCGGCCGTCCCGCAGTCTGCGCGCTACCACGCCCCCCTTCCCTTCCCGCGCATCTTATACGCGCAAACCCCCCTCTCCCGTACATATGTATTGATTTAAAACATTACCTGTGGAGTGTGTCTGTGAGGTCTTTATAAGTACCTTCTTTCTCATTGGTTCGATAGCCTACCGGGAGAGCGGCCAAAGGGAACCTGGTTTGACTAAGGAGAAAAGATCGATGTAGAATGAGAGGCAACTAAATGTGTGTTATGTTGAGAGAAATTTTACTCTATAGAACATACGGGTATTGAAGGTTCTTGCAAGCGAATTCAAAAATATCAATGACTAAGTGATTCCCTATTTACTAACTTCAATTAAACTTCCCAGCTCATGAAACGGAACAACAAAATAGTATTAATTGTTGGCGGAATATTTGATTATTATTCAACATAGTTGGAATCATTAATTTTTTTTTATTCACACAAGAAAGTCCATGTTCCACGCACCAAGGGCGTCTCACGTGCGACACCTTACGGTCTCTATCAAATAATGCGTTGATGATTTATAAAAATTAATGCGTAGACCCAACTAGCTACAACATTGGCTGTTCAATTCACCGATTTCCCATTCGCAGAATGCGTAGTAATGTAATACTATCCAACGTCACGAATCCTCATTCACGTAACGGAATATAAATTATCCGCAATTCAGTGGCGTACCAATGCAGTTGATCCAGAGGGGCAATTATCCAAGTCGTCCCCGCCAGAGGGGGCAAAATTCGTAAATCGTGCCGGGTGATATCCTCCAATTAAGTCTGAATTGACAAAAATGCGCCGTAGCGCGCGAATATTGGCGAATTTACTTTATTTTTGCCCAAATTTGGCCTGAAATTGGTAGAAAATCCCCGAAAAAGGGCTAAAAATGCACATTTTGGACCATATCGTCTTCCCGCTTTTTCGAGCCAGAGTGGGCAACTTGCCCCCCTGCCCCCCGGTCGGTACGCCGCTGTCTTGGATGTCAATCCAACCAGCGATACGGCATGTTGGTGTGACGTCATATTACAATGTCGGGAATCTACTCTCTAATGCCAAAAGAGTGAATTTCACTTTTTGGGTGATACCGGGCCCACTCTAAAAAAGAGTTGAAAAATTTAACAGCTTTCAAAGAATATTCGTTTTGGCTCAAATGTTTCCTCTTGATAATTTACAAATGATAACATGATACATTTTTCAATTGTCAGAGAAAATTTGACCAAAAAGGTTATGAAATTTCAACTCTTTTTAGAGTGGGCCCTGTGTCACTCCAAAAGAATGAAATTTCACTCTTTGAATTTTCGAGCGTATTTCACGATGCAAACGATTTCAAAACTGACCTGAACATTTGTCTGTAGTGGCGCCTAGCAGTGATTGAAAACAATAGTCCGTGGGCCTGTAGAACCATGAAGCTACCAACCCCCCGCAGCTCCGGCATTTTGCGCATCTGAAGAGCTTGACCTAACTCAATGCCATCCAACCGTTGCAGCTTACCATCGCACAAAGAATTGGTTGGTACACCCCCCCCCCCCCCCCCCTCCCCCTCGAGCGTCACTACTGTCTGGTGAATCCTGGGAAATGTCGATTGAAAAGATTATGATGTCATTATTCACATATACATAGCAATATTTCAGTAGTATCCCGGGTTCAACCCTTAATAAGACCAAGTCCAGTTTACATAATAAATTTATTATGCGTCTTGCACAACTAGATACCACTCCGTCATGTTCTTGACGTGCAAAACTTAGGATCTCTTAATCGTATTGGTGTGAACATGACTACATATCATAAACACCATCCAATACCTTCAATGGCTACTCTAGTCATATCTCCGTAACATTTTTGACGAAGAGACAATAGACATTATTCATCAGAGGCATCCAGGCAGTTTCAGGGTTTCTAATAAAAAGGTCACTTGGTTTTACGTATATGTAACAGTGGTTCTCTTCGTTAAAGTTCGGGGAAGCGTGGATCAACCACGGTGGGTGACACTGTGTACAGATGCCCATAGACAAATTTCATAGCGATGGTGGATAGCCGGCCACCATTTTGGATAAGCTACATAATAAATGCATTAAAACGTTTCAGACGTAGCGGGGGATGACGTAGCGTAATAGCGCGACTCACGACTGGCGAACTATAAGCTACAGATTTCATGCAGGATCAGGTGAGTACGCATCCTTCTTTGATTCGAGGGTCCTATCCCGATTTATTAGGATCCCTGTTTCAACTATATCTATAGCAATCATATAATTTGAAGTGAGTACGAAGGACGATGACCTACCGCTCTGTGAGACGCAGTCGCTAGAATTGCTCACAACATGACCAAAAGTCTCTCGATGACAAGTCGCCACCTCTTGAACTGCCAACCGACTTGTCACATATACAAATGAAGTATGGAAAGTACTGTTACCGTGATAATTACTAAATAACACTTATTTTTTTTTTGTTTGAAACGAACGCATTCTTCGAACAGAAAAATCAAACTCTTACTGCAGGGCCATTGAAGATTTTACCTCATTGATTCGGCAAACTAGTAAATCCACATTTGTAACTTTGCCTGAATTACGATTAAGGTTGGCCCATCAGTTGAGCATAGAAACTCTTAGTGTTCTCGACGCGAAATCCTACGTATTTATACCATTTCGAAAATGGTCAATATATAGGACAGATACGCATATTCTGGAAAAGGAATAATTATGGCCTGGCAAGACGAGGCATATCCAGAACGTATTTCGCTCATGCGAGTTGAAAGTTCGCAGACTCCGAGAGGAAAGCCCGCCGGCGGATGGTACCCATTCACGAATCACGATGGATTTGGTTATCGTCTCTAAAATCTTTTGAATGTTGAGCCTAAACATAAAACATTACGTGTCTGGAGGTTGATGTAATTCGAATCATTTAGAGTTACAGCTTTGGTTTCTACGGAATTTTATATCAAAATTAGCAGAATCGTTTTCGGAAGAGTGAGTGAAAATACAGCAAAATGATTTTTTTCACACTGTTGTAGTTACCTCTTATTGACATTATAACTACGTTACCCCGAAGATGGCCTTTACAGCTTCTTTGCTGTCGAAATTATTGGGTATGGAAAAGTGACGTGTCGCAAATAGTTCCCGCCATTAATGTTGCAGGTTTGACCTGCACGACTTTTGCTAAGCGTTAAAGGACGACATCGATTAATCGCCTCTAAGTGATCTTCTCTCCAAGAGTTTCAGTCTTGCCCGGTTAGTGTAGTACTGAAATAAATCGAAATAAGTTAAAGGAATTTTACGTTAAGTAGAGAAAGGGGAAAGAAAAGAAAAATAACAAGGGACAAAGGTAAGCAAATTTCAGATGATCTTAAAATTAGGTAAGCAAATTCAGATGAATCATTAAAAAGCGTACATTGCCTTGCATCAATGATTGAGATTTAGAAGATTCACTTTTAAATGGAAAAGGCACGTAGACTAAATTTGGATTTTAGAGATTGCCGAGCTCCTTAGGTCTCTATGGGAATAATCTCGTAAAATCGGCATTATTTTGACCCAATTGCCTGATCAACTTCTCAAAAACCCTTGACGAATTCTTTAATTTTATCTTTTCGCATACGGCGGAGGGGGGAGGGAAGGCGGAAGAAACCGTCATTTTGAGCAATTTTGTTCTGCGAACTTTTAGTTTAGAGAAATTTGAAGAAAAATGATTTGAAATTCAATTTTCGCGCTATTTCAAAAATCCCTAAAACGTTATTATTCAAATTTAGTCCCCTTCTCGCCTCATAAGCCACCATCGATGTAATACACAGAAAAAGAACGAAAATAAAAAAAAGTTTGAATTAATTATTTACTGTGAGCGCCTCAAACAACGTCACTTCCTGGCATGCACAAACTCTTCGTATTGTAACCACGAGTTCTGGGCGACCGAGAACAACTTCAGGAACGAAACGGTCCCGCTTGCGGTATCCACGAGTTCAACACTCAAGATGTACCTTCGCACATATCACAGGCTCCTTATCACGAAGTCGTTCCAGAAGACCTGTTTCGAAAGGATAACAATTAAAACAGAGGTTGAATACTACCGAAACGAAATGATTAATGTAAAATGAATGTTTTAAGCTTTCTCCAACAATCATAATTTTATCATTTTCTATCATACTCGGGCAGCAGAGCCCCAAGCTCAAGACCTCATATCGTCGCAGAAGGTGGCAACACCATCGTAAAGCATTTTGGCTAATACAGGAGAGCATTTTTGTGTTTCAATCTGCTTTCCCATAGACATAAACTTGGTGGGAATAGATGTTGTCAATGCAAACCACATAATCCGTGTTTAAAAACAGTAATAAATAATTTTCTTATGTCTAAAAATAGAAGTGGTGAGTGGCATACCATCGTAAGTGTGCCACTTGCCATTGGGTTTGCACTCACAATTATCTTCAACAAGCACCGTCCGAATGTATTTTAGGCCTAAAAATTTGTAATTATTTGAGAAGTTTAGTAAGGTATTCCTTTTAAACATGTCCTTAAAATGTGTATTAAATGACATTAATTTCCACTTTAAATGTAAAAAGTTCAATTTCGCCAAATGTCACTGAGTTACGATGGTGTTTGCACATCTGCCGACATATGGTGGTGTACACAGATTTATATCTGATGACTCCTTGTGACAACAACTTTAGGAATATAATAGCTTTCAACCCATAATCACTTTCTTTAAATTAAAAATGGACTAATAGCATGATTTAATCATGGTGACGAGTATAGAGTCCGAATGTCAAAGCCGTTACTTAAAACTTGTATTTAAAATAATCAATGAAAGTGTTGTTTTGAAACTGTCAGAAATTCCTCTGGGGGGTCGTTTTAAATACTAGAGAATGTAACAATGTTATTAACACTAAGCTGACCAAAATAGTGATTGACAGCGTCATGCTCAACAATAGCAAGTGGAGGAACCGAGGGGGGGGTGGGCAGCTTCCCCCCTGTGGGGAATCTTGCCCCTCTTGGCCCCCTGAAAAAAATTAGTGATTTCAATAGGCCATTAACTATACTAACAAATTTTAATATATGCTTGCCCCCCTGAAAATAATGGGCCCCCCTTCTGCCCCCTCTGAAAAAAAAAACTGGTTACGCCACTACCCAAGAGACTGTTGTTAAAGTACCTAGATTTTCTTGTGTGACATGAAGTCTGTTAATATCCATATAGCGTCTTGTGGAACCTTTGTAATTAAATATATTAAGTTCATTGCACATAGATGTCGGTGTTGTCTGAGCAGGCACCCCATTCCATCATCTCGATTTATTCATAGCGTTATACGATCTCCAATTGGCCATTAGTTCAAACCACTTGTTCCTGTTGTGAATGTTCTGAGTGATGACATAATTGGCATACGCATCCTTTTGGCCTAGCACGTTGCGTTCTGGCCCCAAATCATGGTCTAAGGCCATAAGCATTGAATTATCTCATAGGGCAGGTATTCATTATTTTCCAAACTATTAGATATTATCAGAGGGTTTGTAATTATGTTCTTTATTCCTGTAAAGGAATATAAGCCAGCTACATAGTTGTATGGCGACGGGTTGTAATTAGGTTGGAACGTGACGCGTAAGTAAGGTTGTTAAGGACCCCATTTTCAACATGTTGTCTCCCAAAACACCAATATTTTAAAACTCACACAAAGACCCCATATTTTTTGAAACATTGTACACTGTCACCCAAAGACCCTTATTTGGGGGGGGGAAAATTTGCAAATTTGTTACTCAAACCCCCTATTTGGGGCAAGGCATTTGCTGTCTCTCACCCAAAACCCCATTTTTCAGTCCTCTGTAACCCCGAATGCCCCTGGGTTTGGAAAGGCGAGCCTTAACCCATTTCATGATTATGTGAGTGCCCCTCCCCCGGGGATTGAGGAGTATGTATGACCGTCGCGTCGTCACCCTTTCACAGATCAGTGTGGAAACGAGTATGTCGAATGAGATCATATAGTACTATTGTGGCAAAACCTCATTTTCCACTTAAAATTCGTGATTTAAAAAAACATCCAATATGACATTTTGGTGTTAAATTACTTATGAAATTAAAATCTTTGGAAATTGTAATTCTTAGAATATGTCATTCCATTACTTTCTAAGGAATTTGTAATGTCTCACTTTTCAGAAAATGAAAGTGGAGAACAGTTAAAATAGAGGTTAAAGAGAGTGTACACACTAAAAACACCGTGGTCATTTTCCGGGGTCAGTAGTCAACTATGCAACACTACTCCGAAATATTGGTCCAAATTTGCCACCAAAAATTCATACTCCAATCAATGCATTATAGCTTTAATTATAAGAGTTTTTTTTTTCTATTCCCGGAGAAATTGCATAATAGACCATCAGTAACCCATCACCAGAACATGTTATCACACATTTGTTTACATTATTTAATAATAAATTAAAAACCTACTTGTACTGCATAATTCTTGTTCCTATTTTGCAGGGTTATTGCCAGTTTGTTTACAAACTAACCTAACTCGTGTGCTCTGAAATAAAGTCAAAAGAAAACTCCACCAAAGTGACTATTAGTTTTAGAAACGGACTTATTTGTTCACAGAAATCGTGGTTATGTAATAATATTATTTTTAATTAAATTCAATACCAATCCTCATATTACAATGTTTTCATCGAAATGAATGAAGGGGACAACAAGCCTAAATCAATTAAATTCATTCAGGAAAGTGTTGCAATTTGGTTGCCCATGAAGCCAGTTTTGGCACCACAATAGAGAACACTTTCCTGAATGAAATTGCTGAATTCAGGGATTTTTGCTTTGTGGTCCATACTTTCAAGTTATGTAACGAAACCACAAGGTCTGAAACACGCAAAACTCCCAGAATTTGTTTAGTTAATCCTTATCACCCGTCCAAATCAACACGTGGACCTCTCAGTTGTTCTTGGTTACTTACACTTCGGAAGGGGATTTTAGTGTACGATTGCTGGTAATGTGTTAGCAAACGGCAACCGTTGAAATTTTAAGATGGCGATGACCTACCCGCAGAAGACCGCGCGCAAGGCTGTCGATCAAAAATTTCCACTTTTGCGGCAATTCTACATAACACTCGCCTATTTTATTGTTCCGCCGATTCCGCTACCTTTCTGTAAGTTAGTTTCAATTTAAAATGATTTTAATTCACCGCATCCGTGGTCACAACGCCCGGCTTTCATAAAATCATATCGTGATGCAGACGAAATGGTAAGTGTGACGTCCATGGGCTCGCTGAGTCGGCCTTCATTTTCTCGCTGAGCAGGGCGCTCTAATTTATTTAAGCTCGTTGATTGGTATTAGCATGACACCAACTGCAACAGGAACTTGTAAATTATCCCTATGTACATTTAAATTTCGTTCAAGGTACAATTGTGATGATAAACTAATGGATTTTATAACATAAAATCATTTTTCAAATTTCTATAATTAAAACAATATTGGATTACGACATCTGATTGCCATCCTTCTTAAATTTAATTATATAAAGTTTGATAAACACTCTTTCCTTCCACCAGTTGTGTTCACACTGGTAACCAACAGTTTTGGGGAACCTCAATATGATCATGTGATAACTCATTAGCCCAACAAGCACTAGACTTGAATTTTATCATGATCACGAGATGTTTTTGTTGGTCTTTAAACTTTTGATTCCTTTTTATCCTTAGTTCATACTGACAGGTGTTAGTAAGTACAAGCTAGTACAGCATAGGCACCTACAATGGAAGCTAATGATGATGAGTTTATTCCTTCATCATGAACCTTGTACATGACGGAATAAGCGTGTAATAAAAAAAATCGCAAAATACAGTAAGCCCTGTTTAATCAACTAGGTTGAGTTGATTATACCTTTACCTCTTTTAAAAATTCGAAAAAATGGCTCTGTTGACAATATAATATCGTGTAGTGCTTGACCGCAACATTGAGCACACCCATTGGTATTAAGATTTGTACCTAAGTAGTACAGTACACATAACAATCAACAATCTCCTAAACGTGTCGCTTGCAATTAAAAGTTGCTTATTTTCTTTTCCTAAAAAACAAAACAAAACAAACAAAAAAAAACAAAACAAAAAAAAAAAAAAAAAAAAATTTTGAATTAAACACTACTCCGAGGGCCAAAGTCTTTGAAATAATCATCAAACCATTAAGTGTAAGTTCTAACTGCCTTTTCATCTTTCTGATCCGATGTAATATCTTCCGCATGTCATAGAGTGGCCTCACTTTCAACATTGTAGACTATGCACTATCTTAAACTTTAGAAGTCCATCATATTTCTGTGAAGAAACAATTCTCGTCCTGTGTTTAATACTCCAGACCTGATGTTAAATATGGTTGAACTGATACATTTAACTTGGCACATAAGTTCGCATATAAAGAACATTAAACAGTTAAAATATGTATATGATAGCTCTTTCCCTTGTTCAGTCTATCTACACTATCAAAAGCCTTTTGATAGGCTATAATATTAAAGCGTCCACAATGTCTCTTTTCCGATCTATATCTTAAAAACAAACAATAATTTAAAAGCAAAGTATGATCGAACACCCTCCCTAAATCTAACTTGCTCTGAAACATTGCTATTTAGAAGGGTAAACAGTTTGTCAAAACAACTGACAAAATATGATACGCCAATAATTCCTACCAATGAATTATGACACCAATCAACCACACTAAGGAATACCAGTATCGGTTTTTCTTGTAATTGTTAAGTGCATTGTTTGTAATTGCTTGAGCTTGTGATTTTTTAAAATACAATAAATACTGAAAGAAAAAAGGAATAATACCAGTATTTCAATTAAATTGCAAGCTTTAACATAAACATAAACACACCAAATAGTGTACCTTGATTTTCAAAGAAAAAATACTCTTTTTGGAAATGTTTATTATGGGTCTCATTTATTATCGGCACTTTGATAATGTTAATCATTACATTTGTGCAGCAATTTTTTAATTAGTAGTGAAACTAACTTTTTACCATTGTTACACAGTCGCACGTGTATGGATTTGCCCATCAGAAACAATTATTCTAGAAGAATGTTCCTCATTTTTTTCGGGAATCGGGAGTAGAGTCATGACATGTAAGAGTCAAAGTTATCGATCTAATGCATTTGCAATCTGCACTTCCAGGTATAGGCGGTATGTTTTACCCATTACAGCAACATGGATATCCAAAACCGTCCTGTGTTTATGTTTATTCGCAATATAGCAATTTTAAGTGAAAGGTTTGAAATAATATCGTATTCATTGTGCTTCTGGAATAACTTAATTTTATTATTATATAGGTTTAGCTATACTGCATTTTATAATTTCTTTGTAACTATTGCGTTGTATATTTAGACATTGTATCGAACATGTATTATTAATAGACAACAGGAACATGATTCCTGAAAGGTGTGGCCAATGCATATTCCCTTCAGCTCTCGGACGTGATACCTATAGATTAAATCTTGCGCTCCTCTACCAACCCTAGCTTGTTGCCTTTTCGAACCGGCCAACGGCCTACACTTGTGTGCATTGCCATTTCCAAGAAAAGATTAATAAAAATGAGTCATATTAACCTTAGTTGCATATTAAACGGCTTCTTTGTTTATTAATATGGTTAAGATATTCACCTTTGCACGGTTCGCTATTTCCAGGTAGAACCTCAAACTTGCATGAGAATAAGGGGTGTTACATAACAGTGTGTTACATAACAATGTGTTCACCACTTGCTCCGGTTTATTGGTTGTGTGGTAGTGATATCGACTTGATCGAATTAACTGTTGTGTCAATGCTCGCATTGAATATTGTACCCGTTGAAGCTCCTAAATGGTCAACCTGAGAAGAGGCCGGTCGTTTTGTGACCAAACACACTCTGTTATGCAATTACAATGTATTGTAATTGCATTGTAATTGAAACTCTTTGACAAATGCAATTTCGGTAACTCTTGACACAATCGTAAGCTTCCGCATTGATAGTATGTGAACAAGCTGTGATAAGTCATGACTTTTTATATCCTCCTTATCATGTTGATGTTTCAAACATCCCCGCTGCTATGATAGAGTAAAAGAGGCTTACCTTTTGGTTTCGGTGTAGGTTGCTCACTCCGATCCATGCTTTTACGACGTATTACCCTACGCATCACAGTAAAATCCACAGAGGGGGTAAAGCTTACAACGTGGCGGCGCGGTGTACACGGCACGTAACTATTAACGGGTGCTTGTGACCAACAAGCTCACACCATGTTATTTTTTCCTGCATGTATTACAATCTTCAGTATTCAATATTGAATCTGCTCACTTGTCCGACATAGTACAATTCCTGTTTTCGTTCACTATATTCCGCATTAATTGGTCACTTGTCTTGGTATGGAATTCAGGAAGAACCGAAATCATACCTCTGGTTAAATCTTATCCCAAGGCATAGATAGTTCTATAGATTCGACTGTTGACAGAATTTGGGGTCAAGTTATTTAGATGCCGTCAGAAACTCCTCTTTCCGTTTTGGCACCGTTTAAAGAACTTTTTAGGGACTCGCATTCATTTTTTTCTTGCTTAAATACTTTAATGCTTAGGCTTACTCTCAGTAGAAGAAAAGGTTCAGACCCCTTTATTCCTTTTAGGGAAGACATATCCATTCATGAAACAGTTTGTCGTTAAGGTGGTATTTAGGGGTGTTTTAGAATCTTAAATTCATATCCTTGCGTTTATGCACATTTTCTCGTTTTGAATGTCATTGGTGGGTAACTGTAAAGCGGTAGAGTGGAAAGGGCACCCCCTTTGTAGTGATCTGTTTGTAAGACTGGTTTAAGACCCCTATGTCAGCATCGCTGTCACCCAGATTTACTCACTGTCACCCAAAACCCATAATTTTGAAAAATGTTGACAACAAAATCATCGAAAAGACTTCTAATTTGTGCAAAATTGTCACCTCAATCACAAATGCATATGTATGGCAATTGGCTTTCTCTCACTCAAAGACCCCTACTTTTCACGATCTCTTATCGAATACCCCTTGGTTTGAAAGCGCCAGACAACTTACACCCACATCCATTACATTTTCAAATTGAAGAAATAAATTGAAGTAATAACAATTGAAGTATAACACATTTCTTCCAATCGAAGAAATAACAATAACTTGAGGATGTCTAGTGAACTAATATGTATTATGGACTCAATACACCCTCGACGTTACTTCTAACAAAACCGAACCTTTCCCATATAGTACTTGTCATTAAAATTAAAATGAAGGTGGTAGGATCCCGAAATTTAGCTTTACAATACCACCCCATCTTAGGAGGGTCGTACATGACATTGACTTATTTACGCATGTGTGCCTATCAGACGTTCAACATAGGGGTAATTCCAGTGTCAAAGTAGGGGGATATTGGGTGCAAAGGGGTTTACAAGTTATGACCCCACTTTTTCTGCTCCCGTTGAATTCAGTCACCTGAATGAAGTACAGTACGTATTCCCTGCACTTTATCCCGTCAAGGCTCCTGAATTCAACTGGGAGCGGCAAAAGTGGGGTCACAAAAAGTACCAACCCGTGGCAAGCAACGAACTTAGTGGTCTTTAATTAAAGCCCAAAAGTTTAGATTAGGGGATTGAAAATTTTCTCATGGTTTTAAGTTATCAACATTAAAAAAACAAGGGGTCGTTTTTCTCATTTTTCTTGCATTCACTGCTTCCCCCAATCAGGGGGTATGCGTCTTTTTGGTGAGAAAGCTAAGAACAGCAAGATGGCGTTTCTTTTTTATATTACATAAAAAAGAGAGGATATTGGTAGGAATGGCAGGACCATCTTGACCAATCCCTTAGGGGGCGTTTCTGATAACGTAAAGTTGGACTCATGCACCCCTTCGATTGATTCTCACATCGGATTTTGATCTGACTTTGCCGAAACTTTTTGCACACATTCTACTTTTGCACTTTTGTGTGGGGCTTTTCTGTGCTCGCGGTATGCCAACAGTAATTTTAACCTTAATCGGCAAAAGAAATAGAGGCAGAAAGCATACTGTATCTCTGTTGTGTGTGATAAAAATACACCTACACTGCCCGTATATACTAGTATACGAAAGAGGTGTTGAACGACAACAACGTTTATCGCTGAAGTAGTGAGGTAAGATTATAGGATAAACTACGGCAACACGATCAAATTTTATCATATAATACCAACAGAATATGCATTAAATCAACACAACTATTCATGATGTGATCGAGCCTCACTGAAGTAATTGCCATTCATAAGATTTAATCCGTTCTTTGATGCAAACCGTACCTATCGTACACCTTAAGAAACGTGTATTGCGTTTCTATAGGCTTTCTATGACATGTGTGTCAGTCTGTATAAGAGAGCGGACCTTCTTGATACACGCCCTCTTTAAACGAAAAGGGCATGAAGGGTTCGGGGTGATAGGACCCGTAGCAAGAGTACTAGCAGTACCTCGGGAAATATGCGCCCTATTTCCCTCTAACCATGTAGTATTTGTTACTATTGTCGGTCATTGAATTATAAGGATGTAATGACAAAAACATCTAAATATCAAGGCAGGCAAAGACATAATATCCAAAATTAATCTACACTTTTTGGCACATAGAGCAACCATGATGATCACGCCAAACCTTGGCTTTACTGATTAGCCATTAACGGTCCATGGCCGATCGCTACTTGCCTCGTCCCCAGAAGCTCCCAGAGACCCTAGATTTTACGGAGTGGTCAAAAATTTCCAAAAAAGCTACTACCTGGCAAAATGGGAAAGATGCCAGTGACTATACCTGCAAGACAAACAATACAACCTGTCATGTAGAATCCAGCCCTGGTCCCATCACAGAAGAAACTATGACATTGTTTGAAGCAGTGAAAGACTCAGGAGAAATCCCCGATGGGTGATGCACAGGAATGTTTGGTTCACTGTATAGAGGAGCTTCCTGCCGGATACATCCAGGACACATGGTACCACAAGAATTCACCCTTATGGCGCACCTGTTAGGAAGATTGCAACTAGTAAGATCAGTCTTCCCTGGAAATCTTCCAAAGCCCTATAAAATCATCACCCAACCGGGTAAATGCTTCCATGAAGCCCTAGCACATTAATGCAGCACAAACGTAGACGCAACACAATGGCCAGACTACACAGAGAAATGGATCCTCCTGTTTAAAACTTGACCATCTGAATGAGACCAACAATTAAATTGTTAAGCAAATGCTACGGAAGAGTCAATTGTCTTTTCGAGGAATGAACAAGATATGGGATCTATCCCTAGTCTCCAGATTGAGATCCGCCCAGTGACGATATTCCCGTGCAGTAAACCTACCATCCATTCCCCGACCACTCTACCAGGAGTAAAGCCTATCGCAGGATTTTATTGAAGAGAGGGTGGATGTAAGTCTGATCACCTATGCATCACCTGGTGTGTCTGTGTTATGAAGAAGGATGGTGGCCTTTCGCCTCTGTGTAGACTACCGT
>JAMKCH010016107.1:0-45688 GCA_023653785.1 Ophioderma brevispina
AGCGACTGGCACTCAAGGCCGACGATGCTGAAAGGGCAGACACGCTGGCAAAAGTGTGTTACATCATGCATTGGAAAGCCATTTTACTATCTTTTGTCTGTTCATGGGCCACTTGAAATTCCAGCTTGTTTGTTCATTTGAACCCATCTTAGTTTCATTGGAAGTGAAAACAAATTTCGATTCGAGGCCATTTGGCAGCCTTCAAGACCATTTCTTTGGATTGTTTTTGGCATGTAAGTGAAACGAATAGGCATTCCAAAATGCGCATGTTATTTCCTAACTAGCGGCTACCATTCCAGTCTCCTGCTATCAATTCAGGTAAAGATATGGCGTATTTTTATGCCAGTTTACATGGCGGCTATGGGAATCGTTTTCACCATAAAATGGCCGCCCTGTGACTTGTGACATCAGTGTAGACAACTCAATGGAGCACTGCAGAGTTTTCACAGGGCAAAATCAGCAATATCTTTGAATATACACAATGTTAAATTCATGTTTTTACTCCAATCTTATTTTTTTTTAATTATTTTATTAATTTTAATAGTTTTTAAACTATTTTTCTTATTGATTTTATATTTTGGATTGATGATGTATTGATAAATTACCGATTGACTAACTGATCTATTTGATTTATCAATCAATTTATTGATTTATTTTTATGTGCAGGAGTACAAATGGAATTCCATAAGACTAGATCAGGGGTTCTCAATTGTTTTAGCTGAAGGGTCAGAGAATGCCGAACAAATTTGAAAGTTCCCTACTTGAGGGCCAAATACACCTGAATTTCCTAATTTTACTTTATATTTTGAGCAAGTCAAGGGCCTATTGAGAACCCCTGGATGAGATTAACATTTTCCAAGGCAGCTACAATGTATATCACATTTTATGAAGCAGAACAATGCACCATACCTGCAGGTTTGTTCCAGTCTAGTTGTAATGAATTCACACCTAATTGAACGCCACGATAGGTTTACATTAAATATGCACCATGTGTGTTACTGGCAATCAACATCCCTTTTGGTGTCTTAATTATGCCCCGATATATCCCCGGCTGAATAACGAGACATGCTTTGTGACAGCCAAAGAGACTATAAGCAAGGGTTCACATAAAATTTCCAATTCCTCATTTTTCCTGCTTCCCCCCACCCCCAAGGATTTTTTACTAAAAATTCAGAGAATTTATAGCTGTCACAATATACTTTGGTATCATCGTTTTATCTTAAAGGAATATGCAACCATTCCATTTTGAGCCAAAACATTTCTGACCAAAACTTGCTTGATTTTTTTTTTAATGAAATCCAACATTTATTCTCTTGAAAATTGTTTTTCCCCTGGTCAAAAAATGATTAGTTGGAATAAATTACGACACATGGTCATTTTAATTGTAGCTCAGGTGTGAAACAGCTGTGTGCATAAACTAAACCTATTGTATTCATTCTTGTGCATAATTAAGATTGCCCCACAACCATGGTTTAACCCTAGCACAAATAAAGCTCACCAAAACTCACTGTGTTAATTGAGAAAAATGCACTAAGTCCAGAAAGTAGCGATGACGTCATCAAACCAAGACTCATACGGGCACGAAATCGTAGCGTGCTATCCCGGGTCATGGGGCTGGGGCCTGAAGGGCCCTGGGTTTGAATCCCACCCGAATTATGACTTTTCTTGTTCCCCTCTTCCTTCACTCCTTCAGTTCCTCCCGTGAGATAGGTTTAACAACCGGCGTCAGGGTTAGGGTTCCTCAAATGTCAATGAAAATATGTAGATGAGCTCATTAATATTTATTAGATATCCAAAAGTATAGAGCACAAGTCCTCATCATGTTCTATCACATGTTAAAAGTTCATTGACTAATTGGTTTAGTTTGTAGTGCGGATTTAATGACTTAAATTGTTGGCCATCCACCCATCCAGTTAGGTAGGCATCCAGGCATGCATCCATCTGCATGATCACATAGGCCCTCCACAAAATGGTTGTGGGGGCCAAAAAATGTATATGCTTTAAGCAATAACAGCACATTTTTGGAAGAGCGGCCCCAATTTTCCAGATGTTAGTTAGTTAGACCAAAGTTTTAAATCCGGTTTTGTCCCTGTTAAACGAGGGTGGCCGGATACACCTCGCCCTCAGCAATACTGCTGTGTGAGGATTTATTGGAGCAAAAGATAATTGACCGGATGCCCTTCCTGACGCCAATCCACAGTTTTCGGCAGTGGGCCAAGCCTTTGGGCAACCACGCCCACCATGCAAGGCAGCGTGTGCTGGATGGCCGCCATTAGCTCTCCAGAGCTGACGCCCTTGTAGGTATTTTTCCATTCTACCAGGGTAACCAGCTACCCTCCTCATCAGATTTCCTTAGAAACCCGATGGGGGCGTCAGTTTAGCCGCCGACTCGGCCCTGGAACAGGTAGTACCGGTTACCAGGATACCAGTAGCAGGCCCTCAAAGGAAACCTGACCTGACTTAAATATAACCTGACCTGACTTAAGATATTTTTAGATTTTTGCAGTTGCATTGGTAATTGGCCAGAAAACAATACCTGTGAATGCTAGAGCTCAACATTCTCTCTGTGTATTGTACATAGAATAATTAATATAGGAGATCTCTGATAATAATTGAATGGCTGCTGGAAACGTCCTTCAATATGAAATAGCCGGGAAATTGTGCCATGTACGTGTCTACGCTCATCCATTACATGATAAGTGTTCTGTGGGTTCAGGAAAGTCAAGTTGGAAGTCATTTTCGTGAGATGGCACCATTTTCGGGAGTACTTCACCATAGACAGACATAAATTTGGTACTTCCAGCTCCACCATTAAATTGCAATCAGGGATCCCAATTCTAATTACAAAATCGCTTCTTTTATAACAAATACACATTTTTTAGCATTACCACTCGCAGGTATAGTTTACTAGACAATTACCAACACAACTGTGCAAAATCTAAAATTTTGAAAATGGGGGTGCTCTTCAAAAAATGTGCTGTTATTGCTTTATTAAAACAAACTTCCCATTAGAGAATTGGACAGCAAGAGGTTTGCATTGCAAGACTCAACCACTCCCAACTGCTCCTTTGTTCTTACATTGTTCATCTGCAACTGGTTCTTCTCCTTCCCACTGTGGTTGTTCTACTGTCTGTTCTTCCAAGTAGGTGTCCATATTTTCGTTGAGAACCTTGTCTACGACATGGCGAGCTACGGCTGCTGCCAAAACTGGCGGAGCATTGCTGTAAAATAAAAACAGAAAGCACAATGTTTGCAAATAATAATGCATGTTTATTTCTGTTGTTGCTTTGTATGCTTCTTTCACTTTTAAATGGCAAGAACAAAATTAAAGGGCCATGGTCCAATTGCAAACAGCCTCATTCCCCAGAACCACTGATTTTAATGGAAATGGTTCGAATTTTGGTATCACAAGAAAGCTACATTTTTTCTCATTTACTCTGTTAAACTTTAGGGCTAAAGGATGTTTGGTTTGGATGTGTGAAAATGTACCCCATTTTGGTCGACTAGTAATATTAATTTTACACAGTAATCTGGGGATTGCAAAATCATGTTTTTAGTCCACATCAAAACGGTTGAAATATCGGCAAGAAACTTTACAGATGGGGTTTTGGGTTCTTCTCATCGTGTCCAAACACAGTGGTTCTCAAATATGATCCAGCCAGAGATGGGTACAACATCTGACTGCCTCACCGAATTCCGCAAGGTCCCCATCCGTGCATTGCTGCTCCAGCAGTGGGCAGACCAAGACATGTTCCACTGCCTGTGGTGCTTCTCCACAACCACAGGTAGTGTCCTGCTCTGTTTCCAGGTAGCCCCACTTTCGCAAGGAAACCCCAGATCGGCCAACCCTGATTCTCCATCCGCCGTGGCATCACCACCCAGCCCACGAGGAGTCAGCTTCAGGTGGGAGATGCCCACCAGGTTCAATACCAACAGATGTTACTTGGCGGATGGCAAGTCTCCCTTACCACAAGGCGACTCTCTCAAGCTCCCCAGAGACTGCCTCAAGAAGTCAGACTTTTCTTAAGAACCCTCAGGGTTTTGGGGTGAAGCTTTGGCCTCCTATCAAGAAGAACAACTTTATATACTTATATCAGGTCATCCCCCTTTAAACACTCTGAACAAGGTATTCAATTCATATAGTCCTCTTTCCCAATTTATTTGGTGGTTACACAAGTTAAATTTGGAAATAAGAAACATGTTCATTGTTTACTATGTGTTATGTTCAAGTTTTCTTCTTCAAATGTTATGTGAATACCAACACAACAAGGGGTATGTGTTCACCCTTAGTCCAATTACCCTGACCCCAGGTACTAACAACATGATTGGTTATTCAAAGGATAATAAGGGGCATGGTGGCCATCGGCAGGCGTAATAAATGAGCGGCCCTAGTTCGAGTCCGGCTCGAATAAAATGTAAATGGTGGCAATGGTGGTGGCAGTGGCAGTGGCATAACAGGTGGGGGAGGAGGCAGGTTGCCACCCCAGAGAGCTCTGACTGGGAAAAAGCTTAAAACCATGCTAAATCAGCCCTTTTTTTTGCCTTTTTATGCCTCAAAACCATCTCCAACTGGCAAAATCTGCCTCAAAACCATCTCCAACTGGCAAAATCTGCCTCAAAACCATGAATATGCCCCTGTTAGGCCCCTGAGGGTGGTGGTGGGAGTGGTGGTGGAGATCTAATCAAGGACATAAGAGAAGATTATAAGTGCACACAGAAAGAGGTCTATCTTCAAACTTGTTTTCTCAGAGTAGGGTTTTGATGATATAACTGTCTAATTTACCTCTTAAATTTGCTGGCTAAGCCTGCATTTTTATGCCATTTTATTAAAAATAGCATTTTTATTTTCTTGTTCAGTTGTATTTAAGTTTAATAACCTGTATTTGTGTTCTACACCCCATTATAGTAAAGCAGCAGGACCAGTGACCTGTATCCATTTTAAGAGGGCCAACCCACTCACCACACAAATGGGACCCCAAGTTCAAGTTGCAGTCAATTGTAACCTGCATATTTCCAGTTGTAAATAGCAATTCACAATTTAGGTTAAAAACTGACAGCCAATTCTGGCCGACAAATTAATTTCCAGTGAGGGGTTGTGCTGCCCATCCATTTAGGAATAATTCCCCAATTCCCAGGTCTCCACATAACCATGACTGGTGATTAAACAATACTCGGTAACTGTTGATTGTTTATCCCTTCCATGGCAACCATTTATATTCTTCTACTGTTATGGTAACGACTAATCCTAACATGGCAATCCCATGGAGCGAGCGCCTGCAGGAACACCTAACCCCATTATGAACTTGCTGCTTATTTCTCTCTCTCTCTCTCTCCTTCTTTTAACCTTAGAATTCCTAGAAATGAAGTCTACATTAGGTGAATGTTAGAAAATGGATAAAAGCTAAGTACCAGGATGCAGTTATTTAGACAGCCAGCCATGTATCTGGTTAGTCTGTTTATTACTATGCTTCCCCCACACATTAAGTTTTCATACAGTACTGGCAGGAATAAAGTTGCATTTGCCCCTTCAAAACCCATGCATGGAGAACGCATGGCAATACACCCGCTCAAAGTGACTTATACTTCAGCCTGTGTGTACAAAATATATGCTCTGACCTCTTTTCCGCTCAATTCCCATGCAAATCCCATGCACGGGTATTGAGCGGCATAGGATAAATTTCCTTGCAAATCCCATGCATTTTGATGTAACTTTATACCGGCCAGTAGATCTTTGATAATTTAGTACTAGTCTGTAGTTTTGTCTAATTTTCTATTAATCTATTGATTTCCCCCATAACCCCTTGAGGTCTACCATCTTTCTTACATCATCTCTGATAGGCTTATTTCATGATACTACATGATATAACCTCTGAGGAACCAATCACAATAGCCATTCTATATATCAGAACTATTAAGCTTTTTCTTACCAGGTCTCTGATTGGCTAAATACAAGATATCACTCTGTGAATAACCAAAAAAAATTGGATGGTAGACTTCAGAGGTTAATGCAGCAAAAAAAAAAAAAAAACCTTTGGGACTTGACTTTGACAATTGCTCAGCTCTGGATTTTAGAAGCATTTACAAGTACAACATCCTTGTTCGGTACTTTTTATCTATTTGAACAGGGTAGCCTGATCAGTGCAAGGTACTGCTATCCTATTACAGCACTGTGATATAACACAGGATTAAAGGATTTCCTGTTGTCCATTAAGGTTAACTCGTGCATATCCCGATGCACAAAAGCTCATACTCTGTATAGATTATCGATTAGTTTGCACTTGTAAAAATCAACAGAATTAGAGACATGCTTAATTCTGATACCTTTTAACAACCAGGTGTGATTATGTCATTGGTTTAACTTTGTTATGCAAAGCAAAATGAAAGAATGCTGACATGGCCTAATAAGAGAAGGTTTTGTGTTCTTTCCACAATGCAATTCTTTCCAATACGATTTTTGGACTGGTTGTCACATGTTTACAGTGACAAAAATACCTAAATGAACACAACACATCCCAATCTTGCAATTTTTTAAAGTACTTTTTGTCAAAATGCTGTAAAATCTTAGTGCATTAAAGCAAATAAACAACCAGCTAACTTTTGTTACCCAAAATAATTTAGAAGTGCCCCACCTGCATCACTGAATAGTCTACCATCGTAAGCAATCTAGCGATTCACATTTATGACAGCATTATAGCGTATTTGTACAAGAGACCAAGTGAACATAAACTTCAATTTCCAGGTGTCACGTCTTAGATTGCACTTTTTGATCAGTCGATTTTTCTTTATTTGTGAAACTCGGACCCCGGACCGCGAGTGTCTTCTGCCGTAGCAGTTTGTGAATGGGGCCAAAGGTCAAATCAGGTCACCAACATCATCTCACATGTCACCCACCACCCTCCTTTCCACCAACTTACATCATCGTAGCCCTTACGGAACTCATACGGCATGCAATACATTAAGGGTTCACATTTAAAACCACAGACACACACATCCCAAGAGTAATCCCTATGTGCCTTCTGCAATTCTTGCAGATGACACAAAAATCACACCAAAGAGATTTCCATCTAAGCCTACATGTACCTAACATACTGGAGTGACTCAAATATGTTAAAACCTATATCAAGACAGATTTACATGAAATGGCCTAAATAATCAGATTGATGTAATTTTTTATTGTGGCCTCTCAATATGCAAATATACAATGATACACACACGCCAAATATGGTGGTGCTTAAAAATTGTGGTAATGACAGGGAAAACCAAATATAGTACTGTAATCAAATATGATATTGCCTATTATGTTAATGAGCAGGGGCAGTTCACTTTTTTCTGGGAATAGTGGGAAATCTTTAACACTAATCCTATGCTTTCACATTTAATCAGGTTATTCTGTGAAAAAAAATATTTCTCAGACTACAAATTCTGATAGTATGACACAAATTAACAAAAGTCAATTTAGACAGAAAAATATAACCCTGACCACAGTTGAGATAGCATTTTGTCAGGAATGTCCATTTCTACCAGGAAATACATGTAAGTTAAAAATAATAGAGCAAGCACACAGCTCCACGCCTTCATGAAGCTATTCATTTCTATTGGAATTTTCCAAGCCGGTACTTCCCCATAAATCCAATCTGGCGTAAACCACGTGTGAACAGTATACAGTCCAAGTTCTTCGTGTTCTACACTATGCTGCTACAGGTGTGCATTTTTCAATTACAGTACATAAAATTTGAGGATCTCATCTAATTAGTCGGTGGCACTTGGGAAGATTTATCAAGGCTATAGGAAATTCAAGATCAAAATCTACCTTTTTGACTGATTAACTATATTGAGCGATCTGCAAGTCTGTTCCCATTGTGTGCATGCAGAGATTTCTTTGCTTTCCTACAGACCATTGCAACAGATTACCTAGATTGCTATAAGGTAGCTCAGCAAATTTCCCAGTGGGTTTGTTCAGTTTTTGGCAGTTCGGGGTCTCTTGAACCCCAATTTGGGCTGGACCAATGTAAAAATGCAGTTTTTTTATGGCTGAAATTCCAGTGGAGCTACCAATTCTCAGTCCGCCCCTGTTGGTTGCTCAAATTACAATTACATGCCTGCCTCTTTACATAGGTTCCTGAAAATCTAGTCTATACATGATGAAACCAAAGTAGGTAATCTTCTAAAATCAGTCCAGAAACATTGACAAAAAAAACCAGAATGCCCTATTCACTGAAAATCTTAAAAAGATTCTTCTTCATTGTTCCTATGCTATGATGTATTGTTGTTGTCTTCAAACAATCTTCGAAAGTTGATTGAATCTAGCCATTTTCCTTCCAAGAGAGCCAGGATCTCTGTGAGGACGCTTGAAAGGTACATATAAATGTTTACTGCATCAAAACAAAAAATCTGATATATCGCAAACTTTCAAATTGAACATTTTAGGTGACTATCTGTAGAACTTTCTAGTTGACTATTTTTAATTAATACACACACAAAAAATTGAAATCTCTAAGTCAACCTTTAACTGGCCTGGTCAGAGTGAGCAGGCACCCTGGGGTATTGGGTAACTAGGCTGGAGGTCACCTTGGAATTGGGTAGCCCAGATCATACTAGGAGTACACAAATTGCATTGTGGAATGAGTATAAATAAAAATTCCTTTAAAAGGAATTGCACGTTCAATCATGAATGAATCATGTTTTTTTTGGTAATTTTTAAATTTATTTATTATTGAATTACAGTGCTGAAATTTGAGTTTTGGTTTTGTGTAGTTGATATTTACATTCTTTAATTATAGGATATTAGGATATGAATTTAATCATTGTTTGGTACTCAGAAATGGTAGATTCTAATCTGCGAGTATTTCAATCATGAGTGAATCATGTTTTTGTTTTTTGCGGTTATAATTTTTAAATTTATTATTGAATTATAGTGCTGAAAATTGAGTTTTGGTTTTGTTCACTTGATATTTACAATCTTAATTATAGAATATTAGAATTATAAATTTAATCATTGTTTGGTACTCAGACAATGATAGATTATATTCTGCGAGTATACTTAGAAAATTTGGAATAATTGAGAGTGTAGTTTTTAAGTAGAGAATTATGTAAAAGATAATTTTGTTATTAGATAGTGGGGCCAAATCCAAAAATTGTTCAACCTTGCGAGGGACGGAATTCATTTTTTTAATTGTCCTTTCTTTCCAGTCAGTAATGAAGACACATGAAATATATTACATGAAGAACCAAGGCCAAGTTTCTACGCACAAAAAAAACATAAAATAGATGGCCACGATCAGGCAAGCTGGGACATGGCAACCTTTTATGGTGAGAGGGGGAAGGAAATTTGTCCGTCACTCGCAAAAATTTTATATTCATCTATCCTAAATCGCCTGCTGTGTAATTTTCACTTCAAGTATTACAGCATGATTAGCAACCAATTACTTTCAATAATAAAAGGAAAAAATATGCTTAACAACCTAATCAAGTTGTATATGGCAACTCCAATGTTAAAACGCGAGGGACGGAATTGTCGATTCCGTCCGTCGCGCTAAAATATTGATTGCTATAGCACATGTGTTTTGTGGCCTGCTATTTTCCCTTGCAATCAAGTGGCATTGGCAGTTCATTACTCAAACCCACTCCCCCAGTGTCCAATCTACCAAACAGGAACGATTGGGGACAATTGAAAATGTTCACTCAGATTCCTCCCTCGCAAACAAACGGTGGTTATTTTTGGGGATTGGCCCAGTGAAATTGGGGCAAGAGTTCCATATGGTACTTTGTGGCAAAGTTTCTTTTTCTTAACCCGTTAAATGTTAAAAATCTCTTGAAGCCTTAAAAACGAAATATGGTAACAAATGGATTATTTTTTTTTAAATCCTATGTGAGCGGAAAGCTGAAACAAACTTTTTTTTTTTTATTTTCTTGCCTTTAAACATGAGATATGCTATATACATGATACACATGATATTTTGCCTATTTTAATTTGTTTATGTAGCCTTAGTATATTCATGGATTATCATGACCACCACCCCCCTGAGCTCCCCTGGCACCAAATAACCCTCCGAAAACATTCCACAAGCGTTCCGTTCACACCCCTATTACGGGAAGTACGGAGGTCTCATAGTACAGCAATCAACACAAAATGATGTTGTTAGCACAACACGAACCGCTAGCGGCACATACAGTTAAAAAAATTGCAATCAACACAGGAAACGAAGTGATGCAAAACTATACGGATCTATACCGCATCTCTCCAGCGTTTTTCATCTAAATCTAACCACTACTTTCAAGAATTTAAGTTCTAGAAACACAACCCCTGTATTTGATTACTCTTCCGGGTAAAACCAATACCAATGCATGAGGCTTGACATCAAGTCCTTGGTAAATGTTTCATATAGAAGTCCCAAGTATGCAAATGAGGTATTACAATTGATTCCATCATTTGCTGTTTGATGTTATGCGGTAGCAATTGATGGAATACCTCATTTGCATACTTGGGACTTCTATATGAAATGTCTACCAATTACTTGATCATGAATTGTGTCAGTAACCAGCAACATGCAATGATCACAGTGCTCTACCACAAACCTGTTGAATTCTGAAACCATGTCATTTTTTCTAGGGCATGTACAGGGGTAACGCCATCTCTTTTCAATCAAATGCCTTTCATATTCTTACTTTGGAGAAGCCATATTTGAACGAGGCCTAATAATGAAAAGTCAAAATTGCAAATAACGAGAACACCACCTACTTTATCTACCCACCAGGGTAAAACCATAGGAGGGGTGAATCGTAGGAGGGGCCCGAAATCATAGGAGGGACTAAATATTAACATGATTACTCATATAGGTAAAAAAAAAGCATTACCCAATTTGTTGCTTAAAATTAGTTTTGAACTCGGGGGAGGGGGGCTGAGGGCTGCCCTCCCTTGCCACCCCTGCGCGGCCCCGCTACCACTAACACCTTTAGTTTACCATGGGTCATATCATATTCCAGAACTTGTTTATTATTGACAAGCTTAGAAATATTAGTTATTGATCATTTTATGTTCATATCTTTGTATTAACACTAATAGTAAATTACAAAACTATTGTGCATAAACAAGCATAAGTTCAGACAAAACATGGTTTATTGAAGTCATCAATAGTCAGTACATTCAGTACATTGATTGTATTTTATTTTTAGTAAGGCAGCCATAGCCAGCTGCATCAAGGGTCTCATCAAATGCCCTTGACAACACGTTACCACTGCTGCACATGAATGTCAGTGCCATATCGTCCTGCATTACAATATATTGCAGAAATGGGGACAATAAATTATGGTTCGCCAACGGTTCTCTTTCTAATTATAGACCTGCAAAGTTGCTATTCTCATATACATTTTACTGGCATTGGTAGAGCACAGACAGCATGACTAGTACATGGGGAAATGTAATGGATGTTTTGGTTTAGTTTTTTTCATATACAATTTTGACACCAATATTTTTCCAATACATAATTTCATGGAGAATCTGAAAATCATGGGTGTCATTTTTTAAAATGTGTTCTTGGGGGTTTTATAAGGGGGCAAATTTGTACAGGGGTAAACAATAAAAGTGTTTAAATTGTTTTAAAATTTATACCAGTCTGTTCTGCTGCTCGTAAGGTTTCTAAAAAGGTATAGTTTGCCATATTTACGACTTATTGTTTTAGTACAATAGGCTCAAGAAAGTTCAAGGTCATTATTTATAGAATGGTCCGATTTCGTTGAAACTGGTTTTAAATCGTTCATTGGGTCATACTAAAAAAGAAAATGTATATAGATTCTGTGTTTCACCTTTCAAAGTCAGACTTTTAGAGATATGACTGGTGGTCTCCCATAGACCCTGTGGACCATGGCCATATTTGCCCTCTTAGTTATTATCAAACGTCACTGACAACGCGACCTTTATATTTTCGGCTTCTGTACAATAAGACGAACAATTTGGCACCATTTTTAGAACAAACCGATGAATCTGAAATTTTACCCCCAGTGTGACCTTGAATCCATTTTACCTTGTAACTCTTGTACTATGTAAACCTTGCCCCCCTAGAATTCATCCAAGAACACATTTTAAAAAATGACACCCATGATTTTTGGAATCCTCATACAATTTTGATTTAGAAAAACCTTGGTTGCAAGATTGTATATGAAATGTTCACCAAAATACAGTTCCACATGTACTAGACATGCAGACAGCCAGATGCATGCATGTTTTCCCCATGATTGGGGACAAATTCCAAAGGGGAATTCATGTGAAAATGCAACACATACATCTAAAACCCTGGATCTCTCAGAAGTGTTGAAATTAAGTCCCAGTTGCATTATTCATAGTCTTTTTTTGTCATGGGAATATCTGTGATTGCTTTGTTAACCCAATTACAGGATAAAATAAGAAAGTATCTTCAATTGTTCAACTGCAAAATTAATATATTCGTGTACACCAGTTTCCCAACCTTTTTTGCTCAAGACCCCATTTTTAAATGATCCCCGAAACTTAATGACACCCCCATGCTTAATACTCTGTATTGTGCCAAATATACAAGCCATTGTTTCTCACATACATCGTATATAGAAGGGTTTAAATGACATTGGTAAAGGACAGTAGCATCTAGGTTTTTTATGAATTCTTTTTTTTTCACACTTTTTTCAGATGAAATTTAAAGATTGTTTCAAATTTAGCTAAGTTTCTACCAATTTCCATTTCCCCATGACCCCTTTTCGAGTCACGTCCCCAGGTTGGGAAACGCTGGTGCACACGTTTGACCGTGTACATGTTCCGCACTAGTATTAGCTCTAGCACAAATGAGTAATATTAAATATCTCTAAATCTAGACTTTCAAAGGATGGATAACATGAGCAGATCTGTCAACACTCGTTAGAGCACAATTAATTGGGCTTATGAGTTATAAAACCCATTGATACGAAACATTTACTCTAGTTCCAGACAGATAGGGCATCAATTGAGACAAATGATGGGAAAAATATATGCACTGCACCGTCTGTATGCTTAATTAATGATCCATATTAAACTAGGTCTGATGGCACATCAGTAATACAAGCGCAGTTGGTTGTAAGACATTTTTCCTGCTAATTATTAATCACATATAGAAATAAATCAAAACTGTATTCATCCTGCATAATTCAGCATTTCTAAGTAAGAAGGGGGTTCTCATTATATTAGCTGAGGGGCCATAGAATGCCAAACAGATTTGAAAGTTCCCTACTTGAGGGCAAAACTACACCAGATTTTTTATTTTTTCCCTTTATATTTTAGAGCCAGTCCTGAGGCCCCATAAATCAATAGTTGGCGGGCCAGATTTGTCCTGCGGGCGCCTATTGAGAACCCTTGATAGGGTATCCCTTTATGAGAAAACCCCTCAAATGGGCGTTTACAAGGCAAAGTACCTTGATGATTTCAACTTGACAAGGGAATTTCTTTGTCAGCAAATATAGGTACAATAAATCCAGTGTAATACTAATCCACTTAGAATTAAAAGAAACAGCATCGTGTGTGGGAAACATTTACACCAATCTCTGAAATTAATAATTTTGTCCCACTGTTGCCCCCTGCAGTTTATTCTCTGGAGGGGTAGGGGTCACATACACAACCTTCCCCCACTCAGATCTTCCCACCCATGTCAAAAATTTCAAAGCTTAGTTTGAAACTTCCTCATATAACTTTCATAAAAAACTCCACGGTCCTCCCGGACCGCTTGTGCGTCCTGCCGTCGCAGTTAAGTGAATGATGGGCCTAACTATGACCTTTGACCTTGATATGTGACCTTTGACCTCATCAAGTTTGGTTCCATTGAACTTCAACATTTTCAATGAGGTCAATTTTACATTTCCAGCCTATTTTACAACTTGACCTCCCATTACCTTTGACCTCGGCATGTGACCTTTGACCTCATCAACAAATGAGGGATCCCATGTTGCACCTATGATTCAAGTTTGGTTCCAATTGAACTTCAACTCTTCAAATGAGGTCAATTTTACATTTTCAGCCTATTTTACAACTTGACCTCACATGACCTTTGACCTTGGCATGTGACCTTTGACCTTGGCATGTGACCTTTGACCTTGGCATGTGACCTTTGACCTCGGCATGTGACCTTTGACCTCATCAAAAAGTGGGGGATGCTATGTTACACCTGTGACCCAAGTTTGGTTTAAATACATCAAAGTATGAGGATATTACAAGCAAATGTTAACCTTTTTCACAACAGACATCAACAACAACAGACTACAGACATCATCAACAACAGACAACAACAACAGTGAAAAAAGTGATCCCTATGTGTCTTCTTTCGTGAGCTTAGGGCTAGGCGACACAATAAACAAAGCCGGAATTCGTAGGGCCATGTCAAGTGTGGTCCAATGGAAAGAACCGCAGACTCATGACCCGAGTATCGTGGGTTCAAGTGTCCTGCTGCAGCCAGCGTATTGTTCCCTTTTGCAAGGCAATACCTCACTTGCCTCTCTCCACCCAGGATTGAAATAAGCGACATGATTCTGACGATTTCCTGATGGCAGCATAATCATGGCTTTGTGCTGTGAATCATTAGGTATAAGGCTCATTATAAATCCAGGTATTATATCAAATGCTATGAAATTTAGAGAACACTTGTAAAAGAGCATTACAGGTAACAAGACTGACTTGGATGCATATACTTTTATATATTTCAAAGGTGACATGAGTGCAGCCATCCAGGGTACATCCTAAACTATCACTGAATGAGATACATTTTACACACACCTGCTGCCGATGCATCCTCTTGCACGTACATACACTGTAGAAGGGTCAACTACATTCGTACCCTGTTATTTGCAGACATATGTTTGCTCAGGTTCACTGATGTGTAGAATCCAGGTTCAAGGCAACTTTGCTACATGTAACCTTTTCCAGATCAAAAATTTTGCCAAGGTGGGGTGACTGAGACCTGTTCATTCGAGGGACAATCACATATGAAATGGACATGGGTGTAACCCAAGGGCATTTGGTGACAGACTACTCCAAAAATTAGGGGTCTTGGGTGAGGGACAGTCAAAATGCCCCAAAATAGGGGTTTATCAAGTGACAAATTTGCAAAAACTTGTTTCTTCTAGAAAATTTTTCAAATAATTCAACTTTAAAAAAAGAAAAAACCTAAAAAATTAAAATGTTTCATAAAAAAAATATGGGGTCTTTGGGTGACATTTAAAAAAATATGGGGTCTTCGTGTGAAAGCTATGCTGAAAATGGGGGTCTTAACAGCCTTACATACCCAGAGCCCCTCCCCCCCCCCCCCCCGGGTTGGTGCATGCATTCATTTTGTATACCTTGAATCCCCTTTTTTACATATATCAGTATTTGTTTTCATTTGTAAAGGGGGCATTGGTTTTCCACTTTAAATGTTTTCTTTAAAGGTGCTTGTTCTGATTTTTGTCTATCCTGTTCTCTACTTCATATGAGAGCCTGACACGTGTACACACTGACCATCAAGTACCGTGGGAAACAAGCTTGCGGTTTTGATGCTAGACGCGATAATGCATAGTGCAACGCCCTATTCACTACTGTGCTAATATTGATGGTTAACCATTTTTAAACGGTAGTTTTTTATCTGATCTTGAGAAAAATGGATTTGAAAGCTGAAATTTCAGTATGACAATGAGAAAAATATGTCCTTTCATCTAATATCAAAATTGATACTACTTCCGGTTAAATCAGGGGGGGGTCCCAAAGACGATCGGAACAAGCACCTCTAAGTCTGTGCATGTTGGTTGAAATATTATCCATGTAAAGAAAAATTAATTAAAATCCTAAGCCTTTGTGAAAGTAAATATATATGAGAATGCAGACTTAAAAAGAATAACTAAAAAAGAAGAAAAAAAGTAGTAATTAACGTTTGGATAAATGGATAATAAACAATTCATTTTTATTAGAAAGCTTCCCCGTGCCTGGAGAGTAAACTTTCCCAGGTTCCATTGTACATTGTACACTCTGTTGCTCAATGGCTAGAATGCATTACATCATAAGTTATTTTTAGCATGGGAATTTACAATACAATGCACACACACACACACAGAGTAAGCGCATGTCGCTGTAGAACCACAATGGCATTTGTGGCCTATCAGTTCAAGTAATTCCTGCTAAAATGTCATGACTATTTTCAGAATATTTTCTTTTAATGAAAAATTACCTCTGATTTGTTTCAAATCAATAATTATTTTGTTTCCCAAAAGGTTAAAGAATGAGGTCTCCCACGCAAGAGAAATGAACACAAAGCTTGGTGTTAATTGCCACAATTGAATAGACACAATTGAATAGATTGGTACATGTTGTATACCTTGTACCTGTAGATTTTCATTGTATATGCAAACTAGTCTTGGAACACTAAAGGCAAGGGAGATGATGCACCTTACATTGTAGGTTATATCTACTGCGCTAATTTGAAATGATAAATGTGCCAGGTTAAAATATATCTTGTTGATGACTGCTGATGAGCCAAATAACATGGAACCAACCATGTCTGGAAAATGTAAGGAATCCAGGAACCATTTTCCTGGAAAATTTTGACATTGATTTGGAGGCAAATTTTGGTCTTTAAAATCAAGAAATGCAAAGTTGTATAGTGGGAAATTTTGCCATTTTTTGAAGGGAAATATTGCAATCCTGGAGGGAAATTTGATTATATTCCTGGAAAATGTTTTTTCCTGGAAAGCCAGCCAAATTTTCCAAATATATTTTTTGAGTGTACAAAAAGGCACAATATCCCTCTAAATTACAAAATTTCCATCCAAATTTGATAATTTCCTTCCAAATAACAAAATTTCCTGGGAAGGAGCTTCCCAAATTTTCCACTTTTAATTTTCATGCCATTGTTGTAACAGTTATTGCATTACCACCACTTCTTTTACTGAGCAATTAGTAGTATCCTTTGAAAATGAAACGATAGCTACAATTTTTGTCTTGTTTTTAAAGCAAAATAATGGCACTAGCTTGTCTACATGTACATTATGAAAACCATTAAAAAGGTTCAGTAATACCAAGTTACCAACTCATTTTATCTTTTTAAAGGAAATATTTGGATTCCTTGTGGAATTTCCTTGCAGAAAAGTATTACATATTTTGCTTGTTCAAGTTTTATTGCTTGTTGAGATACATAGGCTACTTTTAAACTCTAGAGGTGTCAAATTTTCAAAATTGGGTCATGTAACACTAAGGGGTGGCGGACTCAAACCCATGGCCCAAATCATTATGCACAAATTACAAAACCCCAAACAGAGTCAAACCTATTATTACATTACAACCTCAGCTATATCCCTTCGAGCATACTAATTACAAATAATTATTAGGGAGGAGCTTGTGCTGTAATTTTCCTCCCTGGCCCTGATAATATCCGACCTTGTTTTCCGATGTCACAATCCACATTGGTAATACCCCACTGATTCATCCTATGGTGTGACAGTAAAACACAAGTGACTACGCTTCATATATAGGTCTGACCCCACTCATTTGATATCAGTGGCAACATAGGGAGATGCAGAGGATGTATTGAGTCAATCCCACAATGCACCAGTTTGGGGAAATTTCAGCTCAATAGGGTCATGTGATCCCACAAAAATCCTGTTCTTAACACATAAAAACCTTGACTTTTGTGCTCATTTTACTTGACTTTTGTGCTCATTTTAGCCCACAAAGCATTAGTACTTAGTTTTAGCATGATCATGAAATGGTTGTGGTTCTTTTAACTATCCCTAAGTACTGATATGTGTTTAGTACAGTACAGTATATAGGCACATTGCAATGCATTGTGGGATTGGTTCAAAACACCCTCTGGGAGAGATGTGGTTGTGATGAAATATACAAGACACTGCTGATAATTACCTGTATGATACCTTTTGAATTGATATGTACAGAGAAATGACATATATCCTTTTACAGGTCATTACATACTGCATTATATAAGTGTCTAAATATAGATTGGTGTACTTTCCACCCAAGTGTTCAGTGTAGCTTATCAAATCTACATGTAACTCAATAGCCTATAGGGGAAATCCAAAATTGTTCAATTTACTGGTCTGAACAGTTTTGGTGTATGTATAAAACATGGTCATTTTCTAATAACTGAGGAAAAATACTGTGAAAACAGAAAATTATAATGCATTGTCCTTTGTTTCACTTACATGTATCCATGAATTGAATGGTCCTGGTTCACTTGACTAATTTGAACGACAAAAATATAACTAGAGAATTATTGCTAATCGCAATTTATAGTCACTTTACACAGTCAGCACATGTGTATTTTTTCAAACCATTCAAAAACACCACTTTCGGATTTGGATCTTTTTCTCCACATTAAATACAAGTGCAGATTGGCCAAAATTACATGAGCATGATTGGGTTTGAGAGAAAATCCTGCAAGTTACCAAAAAAATTGAGTTACCAAAAATTGGGCTTGGGCTGAAAATAAATGAAACTGCATTAAGAGACCGGAGGATATTTCCAGAAAGTGCACCGCAATTTTTTTTTTGGAATAAAAAGATAGAAAATCAAAGTGTGATTCTCTATGAAGGCCTAGGAAGGCAGGATGTTCAAACATAGTTTTTGGTTTTCTTTTCACTTGTTAATAAACAGAAACGTTCTCGGCAGGTGTCCTACAACCTATCAAGAGCAAATTTGGAGAAGAATATGTGGTATCTTCCGAAAATCTCCTCATGCCCTTTTAACTTCAGCCCCCAACAAATCCTGAAATCAGCAAATCCAGAGGAGGAAACAGCTCTGTGATGGTTGCATACCATTTCAATTTTTTGTCCAACCTCGTTGAGAAAAATTACTCACAAAAATCCACAATTTTGGGGAATGAGGTATAATCTGTAGAGAGCCAATGTCTTGAAAGACTATTTTATACCTAAGATCTTTATCTACCAATTCAAAAAGTTTGCATGTCTTAACAATTTGAATGCAACACTAGTGCATGAGAGCTTATCTTTGGTTATTTTATCTCTGGATGCAAATCTATACTATCTGAAAAGATCTGAGTGTCTTCACAGATGATATCAATAGCTTTTTGGATCTCGCCAGGATTTCTTGAGTGATAAAATACACTCTCCAGACCCAATATCCTGCCACTCAACACCACCAGCTCACTCGAGTATCCTGTTAGTTGTTTTCCATGGTAACCGATCAACATTTGGAAACTTGCTCAATTAGTGAATTAGTATCCAAGGCCTAGTTTTTGCAACAAAGTTTGTGGCCTGTGGTTTAGTACGACCCACACACAGCACGAGTGCAGAGTACATGAACGATTAAAAATTGTTCTAAAAATAATAAAGTGAAATTGAACCTACATGTATTTGAAACAATTTGTTGGAGGGATTAAGACTGGTCATGGCATGATGGTGAGCGCCAATCATATTGCAAAACTATATAAGCAATTTAGTTTCTTCAATCAGTAATCATGAGGTAACTATTCAACCTTCTCTCTTTATCTTCTTGCAGATCTTTTCCAATTTCCAAAGACAAGGTTGAAGAAACCAGCCACACACGGTTTTAATGAACTTTTGTAAAGCCAATGATATAGACCGCCTTTGTAAATTTGCACTGATCATCATCATAATTGGTCATCCATGGATGCAATGGAAGAAGCTCTCCTCCATGGTTCACTTGGAATTGGGCAAATGGATCATGAAAGCATCCCGTCCTTCGGAGGGGACGTTAAGCCATCGGTCCCGTGTACAGAGAGTCACAACTGTACATGTACATCGCAGTCAAAAAAAAAAAAAAAAAAAAATATAAGCAATTTAGTTTCTTCAATCAGTAATCATGAGGTAACTCCAACCTTCTCTCTTTATCTTCTTGCAGATCTTTTCCAATTTCCAAAGACAAGGTTGAAGAAACCAGCCACACACGGTTTTAATGAACTTTTGTAAAGCCAATGATATAGACCGCCTTTGTAAATTTGCACTGATCATCATCATAATTGGTCATCCATGGATGCAATGGAAGAAGCACTAGCAATGAATGTATTGAACACAGATTTCTTATCATGCTTGAGTTGCATGTTTGGTGGATCTAGGCTGTGATCACTCCTGATGGTATCGGGAAAGAGAAGATATCAGTAGCTTCCCACAATGCATTGCTTCCATTGGAAGTTTTTGTACAGGTTGTCATGTGAATCGTTAGAGATGAAACACTCTTAAAATGCAAGTTTGTGATAAGTACTGTCAATTTAGCCATGTTTCATCACTAACGATTCACATCAGTACCTGTACAAAAACCTCCATTGGAAGCAATGCATTGTGGGAAGCTACTGAAATCTTCTCTTGTATCGGGATACTGAAGGGGTCTTTTACCTCTATTTGCTTTCCCGCTAGGAGGGTTCCAGAAAATCAACAAGAGATAGTATCCAGCAAAACATAAACAATGTTGCCTGATTACTGATGATATGGGAGGGGGGATATATGTACATATACTGTGGTGTTTGGAATATGATTCTTCCAACTGATGTTAAATAGCTGTGTGATAGTCAAGTGTAGCATCCGTTTATACAGTCTTCCATTTTGATAGGGCTGCATCATAAAGTGAAAGACATATTTTGATGGTCTGTCCTTCTAGAAAGGGGTCCAAATTCCTGAAAGGCAAAGGATTATGAAGCAACCCCCTCAAAAAAAATGGCAAACAACTTAAAAAGTCATAAATGTGTGTGGTCATTGGTCAATTAACTCAATTTCAAGTTTTATTTTGGAAAATTAGACAACTTTTGAATTAATGTGAATTGGCAATTTAATAAACTTTTACAGTATAAGTTCATTTTCACTGATTCCCCCTCTTACCCTTAGAAGCTTTCCAAATGTCAAATTATTTCAACAAATACATGTATGTGCCAATAAAACATTTGTTGCTCCAAAAAAGTACATGTATGTCAACCATCTTTAAACCCAAGTGATTTTGATATTCAGCTTTTGTCACCATTTTAACTGTTTTGTAAATTAAAGGCGCATTTCGTGATTCTAGCACCTTCTGTTTTATTTATGGTTCGCCAGATATCGTCGAGAAAAGCTTATCCCCAAAATTTCAGTTGATATCGATCTTGCAGTTTGATGTTATGAGCAAATGCTTGTATCGCAGGTTCCCATAGGCTACTGTACTGTAATTTCTGTCCATTTACGGACAGAAAATACAAATTTGTGAATTTCTTACAGATGCAATCGAATTTGCAAGTAAGATTGGGTATACATGCATTACTAAGGCTAACGGTTCCGATGATATGAAAATCTCAACTTTTTTGGAGTAAGTCGGGGGGACGAGGCTGTGGATCACGAAATGCCCCTCTAACTACACATTCCTACAATATACACACACCTTAGCTCTGGTAGAGAAATTGATTAGGGTCTAAAACCCCCCTGAGAAGGAAAACACTTTGTCTGGATTTTACAGGATATGTAGTGAGATATACAATTTAGCTAATGTGTGCCTTCTACATTGTATAGGTGTACATGTACAGAGTAATCAATTTGACCCCAAGTCATTATCTGTTGATATCAATGAACTTCCACTGTTTAAAGTGTATGATGTGCAAAGTACATGATCTTAACTAAGACCTTCAACCTACATGTATGAACAAAGTAAATACTATTGGCTTGGGGAAGCTATACCAGAAGCATTCAAATTACAAACTTGTAAGGGACTACATGTGTATGTATACCACTCAGTTTGTTTGATACATACATACATGTACATGTACAAATCAAACTTAACATTACAAATGCCTGTCAATGAAATAGCATATGTTGGACACTGACAGTCAACCTGGGTCATTCAGTGCTACTGTACTTGTACGTGTAGAGTACATGCATGCAAACATAACACAATGCCAAGACAATCAACTCTCTTCATCCAATAAGGAATGGAATTCAAAACACATACATAGGCACCGGAGTTTTGCGCGACTTAAAACGCCAAATGCGCGGCCCGTATTTGGAAATGCGGAAAATGCACAATTTTTAAAGTTTAATCACGAAAATGCGTTTCCTAATGTTTGCCTTGCTAGTCAACCAGGAACACAAAAAAGCCTTTGCAAAAACAATCTCAAACTTCCAAAGTTGACATCCTATTTCTTACTTTTTTCTCGGCTGAAAAATTACAAGCACATCATTATCACCTGTTATTTTTCCCTTCTTATTCCGAATAAAATATTTGAATCAGATGTAGATGGCACTGCTGCGGGCTGAGGCCTTTGCATACATCTCCGAGAATAATTTACTTTCGCACGTGGGAATCCCAGTGGGGAATCCCCGGCCCCAGTCTCGGATGACGTGACGGGTTTTCCACTCTTGCCCCTGAATGAATGTCCATGTGTGGGAAGTTGTTTCATCTCTTCCTCATTCTTACCGCGGCCAAAGTCCGAATTTGTTTAATTCCGAAGAGATTATCCCATGGATAAACCAATTATGAACAAAGACCCAATACCGCGCGTTGATAGCTTTGAGAGCATACGTCAATATTATTGTTTAATGCACCGAAGCGCAACCATATCATGACGCTTCACAATGGAAAATAGTCGGGTCATCCGTGTTCAACGAATCAGGGTTAGAGGTAGGGTTCTACGCTAGGATTTATAAATACATTTGGACTTTATTTTGCACTTATTGGAAGCTTGGTGAGTCATCAACTTTCGCCGACGTTTGCACAATAATGATATAATCAGTTTGTTTATTGGCAAATTAACAATAAAAAAGGTGTTTTAATACAAAATCGTGAAAATTTGCGATGGACCAACAAAATTGTGATAGACCCAAAAATTCGAGATTTTTTGCACTTGTAGGAAGGGCCATCACCAACATACTTCAATTCCAAATTTTCATTTGAATCCGACATACCATTTTAATGTGAGTGGTAATTGTGTTACATTATGTTACGATAGCCCATAGAGTACAGTCGTCGTCAAGTGCCTGCCATGCTCATTCCGAGCGTCGGCGACCATTTGATGCCAAAGTCTTCTATCATACGCCCGTTGGATCAGCTGAGCTGTGTTGATGTTGGGTGCCAGCCACTTTCTCAGGTTATCCACCAGGCTCATCCGAGGACGACCCCTGCCTTTCTTTCCATCGAGCTTCCCTGTTGTTGCAAGATGTTCCAATTTTCCTTTTCGTATAATGTGGCTAAAGAAATTACTTTGACGTTCCTTGATGGTTGTACGTCTACGTCCCTAGTGTGCCTGCTCATTTGTAGCACTTTCTCATTTGAACACAAAGTCTGACCACGAAATACGGAGCAAACGACGCAAGAACCACATCTCTGCTGCATCCAGTCTACTTTGGTCTCGTGTTGTCAATGTCCAGGTCTCGCTGCCATATGTCAAGATGGAATATATGTAACAATTAAGGAGACAAAGCTTGGTATCTATTTTGATGTTATGATCCCGGAAGACCTTTTTCATCTTTTCAAAAGAGTACAGTACCGGTACTAAATATTTTCAGGTAACTGTAAACAAACCCTAGGTTATAGCATCAAAATGAGAAAGAAGTCAGATCAGTCAAAATATTTAAAAATCAATGCACTTGCGTGAGTTTTACAAGACTCATAAATGCGGCCCCTGCAGGGCTTGCGTCGGTTGTCAAACTGAGCATGTGTGCGTTGATTTTGTCAATGCATTCAAATATGCAGTAATTAACCACATCAATTTTAGAATCAAACTAAACATGATTATTGGGATTGTTATGTCACTGGCTTAACTTTACTCTACCAAACCAAAATAAATTGCTTGATTGACAAGGATTCAAGATTCATCCCTAACTGCTTGTAATTTAAATCAAGAATCAGGCAAGTAAATTGTCAGCCTGCTGCAGACCCTGCTAATAAAAGTTAAAACAGGTATCCGTGCTGAATGGCAGTAGCACAGGCCCGTGGTGTTTAATTTCCCCCACCCTAGCTAATTTGACCTTGTCCCCATAGAGGAAGAGAAGCTGGTCCCTGAAATGCTGTCCACCCCCTCAAAAGGAACATCTGAAAAGAGCTTGATCTTTGCTGTGCCCCTTATGCAAAGGTTCAACATATTTAATATCATACAGTATGATTCAGAAGGTCTTCAACCAACTTTCAAAAGAACAAAGCACTGGTCTGTGAAATGTGCCATCAAAACAGGCTTTTAGTGCTCTAGAAATAAGTAGATACATGTAGGCCTATGTACATGTTGTCCACTATCTAGAACCAAATATATAAAAGTGGTACAATGTAAGATAATCTGCAATAACATTGATATCCAATCCAAAATGGAATTAAAACAAGGAAGGAAAAAAGGGCTTGAGATACACAGGAAAGATGGAAGTAAATTCTTTTATTGTTTGAATTGTCCTTATCAAATTCTTTTTCAAATTAGGCAATGTTGTAATGTGATCGTCCCTAATCTACCCGCATAAGCTGCACAGAGCCACTTGCGGATATTTCGTCAATCGTTTTAGCACCTTTTTTGGTTTGTTTTGAAAATATCCTTGATAAAAGCTTATTCCAAAAATTCAGTGATTCTGACTTGCATTTTGACTTGTAACGAGCAAAGCTGTATCATAATGTCTCAAGGGTCACGAAAATCAAAATGCAAATTCCGTGCAGAGACGATCAAATTTCCATTTCAGATTGGGCACTCACACTAACTTAGAATAATGCAATGATTAGATGAGGAAAATATTTCATCTTTTAGGTTAAGTCAAGGGACCAGACCTGTGGATATAAAATGCCCCTTCAAGTACGCTTAGACTAATCCTAAAGATTTTAGTGTTCAAGGTGAGATGTAATTTTTGATGTTTTGATCTCCTTGTGTAATCGGATGTATTCCATAGAGACCGACTATCCTAATCTAGCCCAATTAGAGGGCAAAATAGCCTAATCCTGGCTTTACTAGCCAAGAATTTTTCGGGCCCGCTTGTAAATCCACTCTAGACACGTGCCTTTTCGCCAAGGATGTTTCCTGGAAACGGTTGTTTCTTTTGAGCTTCTCTACCCTGACCTGTTCTCAACTTCTGGGTTGCTACATTGTTACTCCAAAAGTTAGGTTGTTTGAGAATGGCTTGACAGCTGCACAGATCGTATAAGCATGAAGGATCTCCCACTATTCTTCCATGGGCTTAAAAGGCATTAGCAGCGATTGCTAATCTGAAACATCGAAAAAAATCATCAAAATCATATTTTTATATTTTTGTTACTGGAATGGATATGCGAACATACCTGCAAGTGGTGGCTTGAAAATTTCCGTGTATTAAAGACAAGGCAGTAGTTTGTATCTGATTCTGTATAAGTTCTATACGTGCGTATCAAATCTCCTAATTAAGATCATAAAAAGCCTTTCCCGGTAATATCACAGATTTTCAGTGGGATATGTGCCATGATCAATACAGTTACCTCAAACACAAACATTATTGATCTTGTTATCTGTACTGGTGTACACCCACAATCAGCTGTTTAGTGCAGATTTTGAGACGCCGTCGTTGTATGTCTATTGCGGGAGACGGTATCACAATTTCCTCAAATACTTCAAAGTTTTTTCACTATTTGGTGGTTTGTTCACCATAAAGCAGGTAGTTATATAGAAATGTGCACACTTATCCCTGAGTTATACGTTAAAAACATTGCATTTCCACATTTTTTTTTTCTCTCGCATTACGCTGCTAATCCCTTAAGATGACCCCCCCAGCAGTCAGGGTGGAAGACAAGGAGGTCCAGTCATCAAAAATGACATCATGCTGCCCAACAAGCACCGACCCAAAAGGAAGCCCAACGGCAAACACTGTCCTTGGCCAGTGTGATCAAAGGACCAGTGTGACCTCTGGACCAGCTCCCTCAAGGCCACCAACTAAGCCCAGGTCGAAGCCCCTGGTCCGGCAGGCACACATATCAAGACCAGGTCTCTGTGGGACCCCGACCAGACCATTTTATTTATAAAGTTTGATTTATATAGTTCTCACCCGTGGTATCTCTCACCTCTATAGATACGAAACCTGGGGTACTGAAGGACATTGTGAATTACAATGTCATTGGGGAATTTTTTTTTTTAGGGAATAACTGATAACAAATGCGCTGTGCACTTTATCATGGGTAATGTACGTTACGGGCATGCCTATGGTACACGGTCATTGTCAAGTAACTCAAGCGTGCGGGTAGAATTTCGGCGAGAATCGAGAAATCGATTCTGTTAAATTGATTGCGGGGACATCATTAATGGTTGATTCTCGTTAAACTTTAGAATTTATTAACACAGGGCGAATTAGATGATTCCCGCAAAATTCATTTTTGAGAATCAAGACTGATTCTCGCACTCTGCTATGAAATTTTTTTTTTTTTTTTTTTTTTTTTCCCCTTTTTTTGTAACACCCCTGGCGTTGCGGAGGAAGGGAGCGGCGGCGAAGTTGAAAACATGTTTAAGAACAGTGGTGCTAATGCTCGTAAGGAATGCTTGCTTCTTCTCCGATGTTGATGTAATGTAACAAATGCATAGTATTTAGGCAGATGCAGAACTCCCATAAATATATTCCCACATAACTATATATCATTTCGATCACCCCTGGTATGACGACACCCCCAAAGTGACGTCATACCCCCACTCCGCTGCCTCTTTCGTCTTACCCTCGACAAGATAAACATCATGCAGGGGCGGGAGGGCCGGGAATCAACTTCGGAGAAGGTAAGCAAGGATTCCTTACGAGTCATAGCCACCACGGTTCTACAGACTCTCATCAGGAATCTTGCTTACCTTCTCCGAAGTTGATGTAACAATTTGCATTAACATCGCCAGCTTAGCACAGGTACTAGGAGGCGGTGCAGGATGCAAAACGTTCACAACAGGATTATGTTGAATCGAAATGAGTCTGAATATGAATTGCAAGCAATCAGGAAGAAGTAAGAGCAGCGCAAGATCACATGCCAATACAAATAAGCATGAAACCTAAGCGCACCACTACTAAGACAATGATATGCTGAGCCCCGAAAGAGTGCTCCTCAAAAAAAAAAAAACTGGCAAATAAGCGACGTACTTAGAGGAGACGTCACACGAAAACCAGAACCCCTCGTGCACAACACCCACACGGCGCTCACTGAGAGGTTTATCCCAAGTATGAGGGTCTACCAAGGTCCAGAGCGGCTCGAGCCATTAGACCCCAATCGCCACCTCTGGGCCCGAGGACAGGCCGAGAGGAGGGAAGGGGCATCGCCGGTGATCGGGAGACTGAGGAGGGGCGGAAAGAGCCCAATACTCAGGCCCTCGACGGCTACAGTACTCTGCGAGAAACACGACCAGGTGTTCGGAAGGACAGGAAAAGACATGAGTATCAACTGTTAACTAATGCAGCCAGCCCACCAGATCCCATAGCCCAAGGGCAAGCGAAGTGCGTGAAGGAGCAGAAAAAGAGGAGAATCTTGCCAGGCCGACTAAGCCCACTCCGATTCAAATCTCGAGATCGAAGCTTAACCCGGGGGTAAGCTTCAGGATAGCCACAGCAACCCAAGCGTATCAATATCTCCACCAGAATGGAAAAAGGCCAACCTGAAGATTGACCCCCATTCCGGGGGAACTTCCAATAGGCATAGTATGACTATTCATCATGAAATGAAAAAGCATCAAAAGGAACTACTCGAGTCGCCTCCTGAGACGTGACCACCTCGAACGAATGATCAGTAAACTTTTGAAAGGGTGCTGACAAAAGAATTCTCAGCAAAAGCAAAAACGATGGATGAGAGTACCCGATCACATACGCAGCTCCAACATTTACTCCAAGGACTACCTAAAACAACTGGATTGACGGCGGCCAGGAGAGTAAGAGAAAACAGATTTCCAAAAACTCTAAGGTTTAAGGAAATATCGCAGAGTAAAAAGGTGTGGCGCGGAACGCATAGGCCCAACAGGCATTTATTTTTTTTCACATCTCATACAAATGACTAAGGGGACGCAAAAACGGAGAATGGAATCCAATTAGGCATGGACAAAAGAGGAAAGAAAAAACCAAAGTGGGATAAAGATCACAGCTGGACCTCAGAGCAAAACCTATTTGCAAAGTGCAAAAAAGGATTGCTTCCAAGGATTAAGAGTAATCCCGTTGGCCGTAGGCAAAACAAACTCATCATATCCTTAGCAGGCTGAACATCACAGAAGCATACTGTGAATCGAAACCAGCCATGGACACCCAAACGATGCTCTCACTTAAAAAAGCTGAGAGGGATTGTAATAAGACCAGGTCTGCAGCACCATGCCAGACCAAGAGTGGAATCATGACTATATGAAATATGAAAGGTATATGATAAAGATAAAGGTCTATCCCACAATGTACAAAAACTTTCGCATCTGGCGATGAAGACTAATTTTATCAATCAGAACATTAAGGTGAAATAAATAAAAGTATAGTATATCACACCTCCCATGATAGGAACAACCAATCCAAGACATACATTAGATAGCTTGGAGTGAGTGTTACCCTTTCACAATTATATTAATTGAAAGCACAAGTGATAAAGTCCATGTCAAATTGAGTATGAATACTAATTATCAATCCAAACAATCGATCCCCAAGCCGAGAGATTGAGAGGTTGCACCGTATCAAAAATAAAGGAAACAAAACTCGCCGTAGGGGGGCGGGGATGAAGGAAGTGCCTATAACGGAAAGCTGAGAATCCATGGTTATAGCGTGAGAATTAAAAGTACCCCAGCGGGGATCGGGCAACAAAGTTTCAGACGCAGGGAGAGGCTCGGTGACGCGTGGCCAACCGATGCGATCAAAAAGCCGGACCGCGACCTGACACACTCCAAAATAGAAATATTGCAGGGCGGTTAGACTTGGTTTCTGGCGGTTCCCACACAGGAATTAGGCAAAAAAAAGACAAAATTAATCGTCTAACATTAATTTCATCTAGGGTATCCATCGCGAAGATGGTCGAAGCGGTCCCAGAACCTCGATCGAAAGCGATCTAGACGCGAGGACACACAATCAGGCTGCGACGAAATTAATCGTCAATTGAATCATCAACGGTATTCATCGCCAAAAGGGCGGGAGTAGAAATTCCGAACTATAATCAACCGCGATCCGAAGTGATAGGGTTGGTGTCGAGTGGACTTTTTATTGCACAATCGTAAAATTTCAAGATCCGACGGCGACAAGGTGTCGCCAAAAAAGTCTAAACGATTTACGTCACTAGGAGGTCGCCATGTTCATGTTTGGCATTGTGTACACGACCGCGACGGTCACGCAAACGTTACTAACTGTAGCGCATGGGCCTAGTGTAGTGAATGAATGGAACAAAATTCAGCACCTGAAACATCGCATGAACGCAGCAAAATACGCTGTATTCCAACATATTGTCTTAAAATGAAACGGTTTGCAAATCTTACATTTTAACGTACAAAATATGTAAGATTTGAGCTGAAAATAAGTATGCGGCCGTACCCGTAACTTACGAAGGTACGTTGTTGATATTCCACTATTTTTCGTTCCGTCGCATTTGACAATTCAGACTTCCGATTATATTGCCGAAAGTCGGCTCGGCTCACGAGTCAGTTGGGAGTCAATCGACTTACGTATAAGTAAAAGGGATTTCCAAAGAGTATAGCGATATTTCGCATTGATCGCCATGTTCGAGGGAGTTCGGCTACGTCATACTGGGGATTTCCCTGCCTTAGCACACATGCGCAGCGGTAACTGGGATTGTTTTGCAAAAAAAGAGGCGACGCTGGAAGCACGACATAAAGATAGCTGAAAAAATATAGAAAATTGGTGAGGAAATCCGCTAAATATCGGCGATGTTTAAGCTTATATAAGGTGAATTTATAACTAGATTTTTATGACAATCAGTTAAGCGTGTCGACAGCAAGGATAAATGCATTGGCGCACGGACAATATTGTCGACAAAGCCTGGCGACAACGACCTGAAGTGAGGAATACAAGCGTTAAAAACGGGAGGACGGCCGATCAACAGCTCCCGTACCGGAAAAATATTGACTACAATCGTCGTTTTGAAAAGACGGCGAGCACCGGCATTATTGGTAACAAGGAATTGAATCCAACGCGCCATCGACATGAATTCAAGACCATAGCAATAGTGTTCCGAATTCCAAAAGGAAATGAGATGAGTTAAGTGTAAAGTTAGTAGCAGGATAAGACCCGTACGCACGCCCCGGGAGAAAGAGGAGAAGGGCGGGGGGAAGGAACATCAATTCCCAAAAATGGTGCACAACCCCTATGGGTGGCTCAAAAGCAATCGGTTGGCGTTTGTATGTTATTAAAACACCGCATCCAACTTCGGGCCCAGGAGGGGTCTGAGCTGGAAGACAACCATAAGACTAGCTATAAGAGGCGCTGCAACCGCTAATAAAGACGTAACCGCCCCGAAGACCCGGATTGAATGGATGAAGTTGAGTCCAACACCGGAGAGACAACTTAAAGGAAGTTGAATCCAAGTAAAAAAGGGTAGCATAAAAAAAGATTATGACTCAACCATGAAGATAGGTGAGCGGCTACCACCAGTGAAGGCGGCAGCTATGCCCCGAGCGTCCCTGTGTGGTAGGAATACCCCGAACGCTGCTGTCCCGAGGAACGATTGGCGAGCAAGCGCCGCCCCAGGCAGCAGAGGACCACACCCAGGAGGGGGTGCACAAGTCCGCGAATGGGTTTCCGTTCCCCGCAACATATCATCACACCCAATAGGGTGTCCTTGTGTAACAAAGCGACACGGCATAACACAGGCAGATCAAGCGGGTTAGATATGAAACGTAGATGAAACGATGCTCCCATCGCCCGAATCCCGAAGGGATTGAGGCATATATTAAGGGCGAAGACCTACACCACAGCGACCCGAACAACTACCCGCAAGAACAGAATACGGATAGTTGCCAAAAGCCCCGGGGATGTACTGGCTATATGTATGCGACGTATTATTATTAAAAAGGCAGGACAATGAACAGACATGTACCACCGGTATAAAAAATACAAGCATACCAACTTGGCCGCTCTGAATAGTACACCCCAAACCTCCGCCACCACCCGCGCCAGAAACAGGGACAAACGAGGGTGTATACTGCAAGAATAACTAAGACAATCTTCCAAAAATTGGTCACCTACAGCATCCTCCAGCGCCGATGACCGAATGTCAACGGTGCTGGAGTTGGAGGTAAGCAGGGAGGAGTCAAGGTATATACCGTGTGATGACCCATAAGGACAGAGAGGTAACACTGACATTCAAAACTCAACCCGGTTAAGATGATCACAAAACCCGGGTTGACCCTGAACGAAACGTAGCAATTACTACGCTAGCCCAACCCAGCGGTTACTACGGCGGTTTTACTAACGGCGGCCCGGGCGCACCCCCCCTTTTCCACCAAGGCCAATCCAAGCGGATCGGATTCACGGCATGCAAAAGGGCGGGTATGCTGCCGGGCAGTATGCCCAACAGGGGATCCCCAAAACAGGCGGCGGCCTACAGGTCAGTGCCCGTTCACAGAGCCCGTGGATCCCTAAAGAATGGTATTCAAATACCTGTGAATAGGCATGTCCGCGTAGCGATTGTAAATCTGAGATGAATGGTATGGTATCGCTAATCCCCCCTTGAGAGGATTTTAGCAATGGACCGACATCACAAACTGGAAAACGAAATGATACATGCTCAGCAGAAATCCCTGCCGCAGGGACCGAGGCCATCAGGGCTGGAGACCAGCGCAGTAAAAGCCAACAAATCACCCGTAAAGAACCGGACAAAGGCGTGGCTAAACACGACGCAAATCTCTCGAACCTTAAACCCCCGTGATAACCGGTCCGTTGTAACAATTTCTACTGGAATTAGGCAACGGCCCATCAGCACGAGGGTTCGATCGAGAGACTCATCCACGCTAAAATCCCGAGGGATTGAGGCACCGGGGGTGACAGCGAAGCAGGGGCCAAGCCCCGACTGTAGGAAGCCGCACCGCCTCGCTGAAATGCCAAACACTCATGCTGCAGAAACTCCCCGCTCGGGGAAGGAGCGAAGGCAGTGTATTGAGTGGGGCCAGCGTAAATTGAGCCAGGATAAGCGCCCGTACTAAACAGGCTAAGCGTGGCCCAATATCGATGAAGAAAACACCCCGCCCAAGCAGAAATTGATTCACATGACTGGGGATTCAAAGCCGATAAAATAAATGGGTATTGTCCGAAAATCGAACGGCAAATCCCTCAGTGAGGGTCCTGGGTTTGGTCTAATCCGGGATGACAGACCACGGGACGCCACCGAGGAAGATCGCCGGGTAAAGCGGCCGGTAGCCGACATCCCCCCTGTGGGGATGAAGGCGGAAAGGCATCGAGACCAGCGCAGTAACAGCCCGTAAATCGCCCTAAAGATATAGAGGAAGAAGGGCACGACGTCGCGGGATGGGTTTCGTGAAGACGGGTGTGCAGGCAGCGGGAGCCGCCACCGGTAGACGCTGCCCCGAGGGCCGCGCCGCATTAGCGGGACCAAAGACGGGGCACAAACCACCTTAAGTGCGGTGGACACCATGGCGGTGATCTCCGTAATCGGTTGGGTACCGAAAAACGCCTGAAAACGGTGAAAACACGCATAGTATCCAGCCAGTCACGCACCCCCTGGGGCACGGGCGAGGCCACGACACCGGACGGGTGTGAACCCTCTAACGGCGGTTGAACCCCCGGTACAGCAGCGGAGGAACTCCCCGAAACGGCGTGGGTACATAGCGGTTGGTTTTGGTATTGTGATGGTGGGGTAACGAGAGACGGGATACCACGCGCCCAGTTCCTATCCAGTCAAACGCACCCCGAGGCGCGGGGCGACTGACAAGACCACCAGACCCAAAGCCCGGGTAACGGCGGGGGAACCTCCGCTTACAGAAGCGGAGGAGCTCCCGCCTTCATTACCGGTCAATCTCCCTACACCGTCCAAGTTATACCGCAGGGACGAAAACCCAAGGATATACCCCGGTCCAAATCCAGAACAAAACAAGGTTGCAATACCAGAGACGAACGCCCGGCGCACTATCGCACCGGATGAGTAGAGTGATAGGACCAGCGGGTAATCAGCATGGGTGGGGTCCGTGACGGCGACTCGGTCAACAAGTCACGTACAGCCGCGCCGATAAGGGAAAAAAAACCGGCTTGAGCACACGACACCAAAGCGGGGATACCCGAATACCAATTTACTAAGTCACAGAGATAGAAAATTATATAAAAGCATTTCCCAACAATCCTACAACACTTTAATAAAGGCAAAATACCTCGTTGAATAAGGGCTTGCAAGAAAGCATTAAAAGGGAAATATTGCATGTTCTTAATATTGGAAACTTTGGTAGATGGAAAGAGTAAGTAACGTAGATACATATAAATACAAAAAAGTTGAAAATTGTCCAATTGTGAGTATTTTGCCCTTTAATTTTCCGCGTATAAGCTACTCGAAAACAATTCGACAAATCCACATCGCAGGCAAATGGTGACGTCAATGTGATGACCATCCATAATAACGTTTTATGACCACATATCGCGTGTTGCCACATTCAATAATAATAAAACACAACGAAAAATGAAACCAAATATGTCATTCTGTAACTTATTTTCAAATTTATTATTTAATTCATAATCCATCAATATTACAGTGTCAGCAATAACATTCGAGTTGAACACGATGTTTTGGTCACCACTTGAAGTCACGAGGGAGAGCAAAACGGGCGCGCTTTTGATCAATGAAGCCGTGCGAAAAATCCGCCCGTTTCTTCGTATGTCAAAAAGCAAAATGAAAATGCCTCTATTTTGTTGAATTTTAATCAAATTGTATTATTTTTCGGAGAATTCGTGAGTATGTACATATATTTTATGAAGTAAAGTCAACAACTGAGCTTGACAAAAATATGACATCATTTCTTTAAGAAACAAGGTAGTAAACCCACAAGTGAACGCTCATTTGTGAAAGAATGATCGTGATAAATGATAAATGAAACAAAATCGGGACCCATTTGAAAATGAGACGAAAAAACGGCCAGCCCGTTTACAAATTTTACATTCGCACAAGCAATGTAATCACAAATATACACGTTAAATTAATAAATATATAATAACACATATAAAGATAGTAGTGGGAAAAAAAAAAAAAGGACTATGCGATATGAACGTGGCGCAGGCCACGCCCACGCTACCGTCGGCTATGGGTGGATGTGAATTATGCGGGTTTGTGTGTTGACAAAACCCAACGCAAAGTCAAGGTATAAAATCCTTAAAATACCGACTTTCGCAAACGAAAAAATGACAAAACTACAGTCAAAAAAAACTCCCAGACACGTAATAATAAATGACATAACAGAGTTTCACAAGGGTCAGGGCACCAAGTAAAGCTAAATATGACCAAAAATTCGACATTTAAATCAGGGAGTTAATCAACGTTACCCATCTTGCCGAATCCCAAGACGAAAAGAGGAAGAGGATGGGGGGGGTATGACGTCACTTGGGGAGGGGTCGTCATACAGGGGGTGATAGAAATGAAATATTATGTGGGAATATATATTTATGGGTTCTGCATCTGCCTAAGACAATGCAATTTGTTACATCAAATCATGGATATGAAGGTAAGCAGATTTCCGGATGAGTCATGATCATTTGCACGGGTTTTGTGGGAATTTATTTATGTAATAAATACGTGTTTCCTCTCTAGTACTGGAACAAGGAAAATCATAATTAACATAGTAAATTAAAATGGGGAAAGAAACGTAGATGTGGGATGAATGAAATTATATATTTTTTTTGAGGCGATATTCGGCATTTGACCGGTTTTTGTGTGTCGCCTGTGGCGATTCGGGAGAAAAAAAAAAGTATTGGACGACATGTCGCAATATGGCTTGTCGCGATATGAATTTCGACATAAGGTGTGTCGACGAAGGCCCAAATCAAAACGCGTTGCGGCGATATGTTATGACCCTTATGGTTGTGGACCTTCGCAACACGTTTTGTTTAAGGCTTGCAACGTTGTGAAGGCTTGAATGAAACACGTTGTGAGTTTCCACACGCGTGCTAGATACTTTGCAACGCGTGTGGGTATATTTTTAAAAATACGTCACAGAAATGATCATTCCAATTGGCCGACACTGCAACGCAGTTGCCATGATGTCGCCAACGCGAGCGGCAATACGTTCCTGGCATTTATGGCTTGCATAGGTGTCGGCAATATTTCTTCTTGAATCGGGGGCGCTGACTTCCGACGTAGGGGATCCTTCCCACTCCTCCATCAAGAATAAATTGGTCGATGTTTCCACCCTTAACTCCTGCCCAACACAGGTTGGGAGTGAGGGTGGACCTAGACTCATGGGCAAGGTACCACCACTCGGAGTTGATTTAGGGTTTTAGTACCAGGCATCGGACGCTGGTCCACGATGTCCAGTCTCGACCGTTCGTTAAAACAATCAGTGTCCTAGCAGCCCACCTTCCATGTCAGTAGACAAAATTAGTCCTCCCTCCAACATCAATGGATTATGGCAGATACAATCCCAGTCTCGTTAAACCAGGACGGGAAAAGAGTATGCCCCTATTCTTTCCTCCCTCAGAGAATCTCCCTGGATGAATACCCAGGTGCCTATCTTGCACAGGGGCTCACTCTGAGACTACTCCAAGCACCACAGAATCATACCCACCACTAGAGACCGCCCCACTAGGGGTTGACGGATGCAGGTCCCAGGGATGGTGCCCTTCAGCCGGGCACGGTCACCCCTCGGTTACAACTGGAGGAGCAAAAGGCCAGAGGAACAGTTTGCACTGGGATTATGAGACCCATAGCCGAACGGTTGAGGCAAACCCAATAAGGCCCCAGCCCTCATTCTTACAGGAAAGTGGAACAGACTGTTAACCACTACGTAGAGTTTCAGCTCTCCATTTTTTTTGAAGGCGTGTCTCGCGGGACGTCACACTGGCGGTTGGGAGGTTTAAAGTCCCACCACAGCCGGAGTCAGTTCTCGGGGTAACCAGACGTCACCTAAAAATTGGCATTGCTTCTTTCATACCTTCTGTTAGGCGGGGCGCAGGTGATGCTTCAGCTGCCGGGACTACTGGCCAGCCTCATGGGAATGGTTCCCCCACTGCAGGATACACATTGAGGGGAATTTAGCTCTACGCTCATCACGTCCCCTTCCTGGTACCACACCCAATATCCCTCCCAGGTTTCCAGTTCCCAGGCTTTGATTTCGACCACATTGGTGGATGTGTGCCAGTGTCCACTCAACTTGAAGAGTCTGGGCTCCTATTAGTGTTTGCACAGCATCGATTTAATGCGTGTCTGAGGTCCAAAAGGTGAGAGGGTTAGTCTTGCTCAAAATTTTGTGCTGAATCAGAAAACCGGTCTTAGTTGCAGGCAGCGTGGTGAGGGTGTGAAATTTGAAATTTAACTCTCTAAAAGTCACGTTTTTGAATAATAAAACACCCCACAATGTATTTTCCTTGTACAAAAGCTATCTTTAAGGTAGAAAGATGATTTTGGTAACAAACGATAAATACTTACTTGGTCATGTATCATGAGACAAAGTTACCGAGCGAGATTTAGGTGGTATATTTTGGGCTAAATATCTCAATTTGGGGCGGAAAAGGTCAATTTTGCATGTTTGTTATTAACTTGTTTTAATTAATCATGAACTTAATTTGAAGAATATTATTTATTTTTTTTTTTAATGTTGTTGTGTTTTTCATTTTTTGATTCAATTGTCTTTCTTTGTTACTTCCCTACTAGATTTAGTAATATCAATGCACTTAGCAGAGTTTGCACTTTCTGTATATTAGGTAAGCACTCAGTATTACTACACTTGGACTACTATACAAGTGCTAAAGTTTTCAAAGATTTCCAAGAACTATAGGAAGCCGTGTAAGGTCTGATTTATGAGTGGAGTTGATCAAGATGTGACAACGAATTCCACTTCTTCATTGTGTAACAAGACCAGTATTTTTCGTTGGAATATACGTCAGATCCATCAATCTTGATTGTTCTCGTCGTATTCAGTTATAGGGATGTGATTAGTTGAGGATATGCGGAGAAGGTCACAATGCACCACCTATGCCTCAACCCAAACCAATTTTGGGACACATTTTTAAGTCTATTACAATTTGAGATGTAACCAAAAAATCCAAGATGGCATCCAAAATGGCTGCCCAAAATGGGGGTAAAATCTTATAAAAGGTGTATTATAACCTCCAAAAAAGTTCGTGTCAATTTGGAAAACTATTCATTGGATGAAATTGATTTAATCATGAGTTAGAAATTTCCAATATTGTAGTTTTCCCCAATTTTATAAAAATCCCAAAAATGGTATCCAAAATTGACCTCCAAAATGGGTAAAATCTTTGAAAATGGGTTAACATCCAAAAAGTGTCAAAAGTGGGAAAATTATTCATTGAATTTGGTTTCTAACATACAAGTAATTTCCCATTACCTTGATTTTTTCCCAATTAAAAATAAATCCAAGGATCAGTAGTCCACAATGGACGCCAATGTGTTAAAATAGAAAATGGTTTTTGTATTATAAACAACATCAATAAGATGGGTCAAATTACAAAAAACATCGGAATTGATCCTTTCATTAGTATTTCCCCATTATCCATTTTGTTAAAAAACAAAATGGCAGCCAAATATACAAACCCATAGAAAATGTATAGCTACAGTTGGTTTAATGGTGTTGTTTTTTTTTTACAAAGTGGCCACCGAAGTAAGTGATGCCAAACAAAAAAAAAAAAAAAACAAAATAATAGTTTCTTAAGAATTACTCCATGTTAACTTGAATGTAGTGTTGTTTATTAAGTATACTTAGGCATAGATTTTCTGGGAATAGGTGATGAAAAAAAAATGGCACTATACAACATACATTTTATAGAGGGATTGTCCACCGCTATAAACAACTAGCTACAAAACTCTCAGTATAAGAAGTACTTGCGCTGATTCAACAAAGTGCAAGTACTTCGGCATGGGATTCCAGCTAGGAATAGGGTTTGATATGTTTAAAGGTAAGTGAAAAATGGTACTCTAAAAATGGACAATTATAAGCTGTTTAACCACTCCTTATCAAAAATATCCTAGCAAACTTCAGTATTCTTGGATTCTCGTTGAGTGATTCATACGAGTGCCAATAACCGTGTAAAGAAATAGAAATTGAGTGTCCCATATATGAGAGAGTGTCCTAGCTAGCACCCTTTCAACATGTCACTGGGAAAAGAAACCGCGACTTGGTAGACGAGGCCATTTGGGTACAAGTGAGATGATCGTACAGCACTCAATGGAGAATCAATGCCTAGATGGGTGGTAAGACACTCAGTCACGGGGGAATATTTCAAACCAAAATTGTCATAGAGTAGACGTTTCAATAGAAGTCCCATGATGCAAATTGCTTACAATTGATTCCGTAATGCGCATGTATGACATTGTGCAGTAGTTAGTCGCTTTGACGGAATGATGGCAAACATCATTTTCATCAAGGGACTTTCTATGAAACGGTTTACCTCAATAAATGGCATTTAGCAACTGCCACCGCTGTCAAACATACCAGCAAAGTCCGTTCTGTTAATTGATTGCGGATTTCATGCAATTGCTAGACTTCAAGCATGGAATTCCGCGTAGGAGCACAATTGATGTCAATAATATGGCACAAAAATGGTCATTGTAATAGCAACTGCTCACGCTTATCAAAATTATAGAAAACTTTCAGAGTATTCCAGGAAACCTTGAGCTGATTCATACAATTGCCATTACCTTGGATGGAATTTGACATCAGGCGGTGCGGAACCAGGGCCATGGTCTCTCCAATTTTGAAAGGGAGCCCCCCTCCCCAGTTGTCAAAGAGGTTTAGATACTCGCTCGAATACATGTCGGGCTTCTGATCAAAGCTGATGAGAAAGAAAGAAAAATTGCCCTTCAATAAAGTGCAGGGCCTTCACTTCGAAATCGCTCCTCCGCTGCGGTTATAAGCGATTGACAGACGGTATAAACTATGCCTAAGAATAGTATTTTTCGAGGAACATTCCGGCTAGTAGAAAATCCGATTATAAGTAATAAATGGTCTAACATGACATGAATTGTCCCACCTGTTTCCAAACTTTCATTAGTCCTCTAAAAAAACTTATATATAACCCTAGGTCAAGTGTTTCCAGATATTTAACGTTTGCAAGTTAACCCTCATCTTAACCAAGGGAACTTGCTCTTACCAAGTGAACTTTGCTCGCGTGCACTAAAAAATTTACCAAAGCTGTGTAAAAAAGCTTATGGTAAGCTTTTCTATCATCCTGTCTGGTCATTTTAGCGAAAAAAAAAAAAAAATGTGAAGGTAGCACTTCACCGGGGTCTTAGGGTCTGCCGTCAAAGTCGAAGGGTAGGGTGGTGAACCCAAGGATATTTTATGGTGCATTTTGGAATCTTATGCACCAATATGGCTCTACCACTCATATGTTTATGAAAACTAGTCATTACCATCAGTTAGAGCTGAAAATCGCATGAAAATCCGATAGTCCTAACTTTTTAGCGCAAATTGGATTTTCGCTAATTTCTGTGGAAAAAAATGGAAATTCGACGACTCGCGGACTTGATGATGACGTCATGGTGACGCCATATTAGGTTTATGTTGGTACTAATTTTGAATTTCAATGGAAAGAGGAGACCATAGATATCCACTGGTTGCTTTATAACGATTCTCGAGGGGGTGGCCTTCGTAATCTGTGGTTACAAAAAATGCTTGGAAGACGAGGCGTTATAGAGATTTCAAAGTGGACCTCATTAAAAGTTTTAGGTATGTCCATTCAACCTGGAGGTAAGAGGATTTATTTAATGGCCACAGGTAAACAAGTTTACGTTACTCATACACTTGTTAGTAATGTAATGTAAAATAAATTGTTGACCTTAAAATAATGGTTCACATCTAAGTAGATTGGATCAAGCGGAAAACATCCAGCAGTTTTTTCAGTAAATGTGTTATTTGAACATAACTTACCTTTGACACTGCAAAATATCATGCCTTACTCAAAGCATTGGAGAAATAATGCATTCTCATATCAATGCCCCACATAACACAAATTAAGTTTTATTTGGCCATCAAAAAGGGCCAAACTTGTATTAGAGCTGAGCACCCAAAGCGGATTTGACATCCCAGCCAACCATGGCATAAGTCTACCCTGTCTATCATTAACAGACCATTGTAGAACTGATGCATCAGTTTACAGTAAGGCCGATGCTATATAGTAAACTGTGATACCATGGACACATATGTGTTATAGTGGCAAAACAAAAGGCGTAGTCCTACACATGGCCGGGGATGAACACCATATCAAGTCAAGCTTTGGAAATATGCGTGAAGTCTCACTTAATTTGAAAATCTAGATATAATTTGATAAGCAGTGGCAATCACTAATTAAAACAGTGCATTTCAGTACCATTGTGTTTTCATCTGATATTCCTAAGATGGAATTTCATGCTGCCAAAAGTACCGTGTGGCAGGAGATATAGTCATCCGGGTTCACAGTCGGGAACAATGGTGAACAATAGGGGCAATGAGTCAGTGACTTTTCACGCAACAATAAGTTTCATTGTTTATGGAAGCAAGAAAGTTGGTCTGTATAGCCAGGCGTTGAACGGGTCTCCTCGGTAGCTAAGGCGACTATTTCACAATACTTACCTATTCATAATGACCACTCAATCTACGGTATGACCTAGAACAAAAAAGTGCTACAGAAGGTTTTCTTGACTGTAACTTCTGTACAAAACCGTCCAGAACAACATATCAAAAAGGTTAGAAAAATAGTAGAGGAAAAAAGGAAGATGACAAGAAATGCTAATTGCACTAGGAGGGTTGTTTTACAATCAGCGGTACCTCTTGGACGAGCACTACAATGGACCCATAAAAAACAACGTCTATACTTTTTCAAATGTACATGCCACTTAAAGACCACCAACAAAATACCTACTGCTGCAATAAACCATTGGATGCTTGATGAATAACAAAAAATACTGTATATATATATGGGAAAAATGCTTAGTTTAAAATCACGTCTCATTTGATGTAGGCTAATAGTTGAGTAGATTTCAGTACTGCCATAAAGAACATTTGGACAACATTCAACATTCAGGCATAACAGTGAAGCAAGGTAATTAATATCCCGAAATCTTAAAAGAACTGACCATTTGGTAACAAGTGCACCAATTTGAAATGTAGCGGAAATCCGTCAAAAAATGTCCTACTCCGATTTAGCTAATAAAGCTTAAAACTAAATTGACAGAGTGATTTGTGGTATTTGCTGTTTTCAAACAACTCTAGTTACATGTCTACACCTTGTTAAAAACCACATGATGGCTACCCATTAAGTTTTACTGTATCACATGATTGCAAAAATTGTTAGAAGTCAGTGTTCCGTCAAAAAATCTGTTCCTTTCCGAAAACATGAAGGTTTTCACTAACCATAAAAATTGTTCCTGACTCCTCACACCCCAAATTTTGGAAACATACTGGTTGAATATTAAATAACAAAAAACATTAATACTGAAAGAATCAAAAAGCACTTTGTTTTTTTTCACCCAAATGTAGAAATTATGATGTGTTCCGTCAAATCTTGTCCTCTCCGAAAAATGTAAAATTCATCAAGTCATAAAAAAGTTCACGAAGAGCGACGCCTCCAATATTTTGGAATTATACTCTTGGCTGCATACCAATGCCAAAAACATCAATATGGAATATAATCATGACACTTCATTTTTCACCCCAAAGGGACAGCCGAAGACGGGTACCCGTTGTAAAAACAAAACCCAAAAAAACTATGTGCCATGGTTGTTTATTTGGTTTATTATACAATAGATTTTAAAAAGGGACGACACCCGATTTAAGTAAATAAAGTTTTCCATTCTTGATAGAATGGTTGTCACCCCTAAACCCCATCTGTAGAATTTTGCGTTGATATTTCAACCCGTTTCATGGAGATAAAACATGATTTCTTCGGCCCTATATATGTAAAATTATATCGGTCGACCAAAATGGGGTACATTTCACTCATAACTTCCAAACCAATATACCTTTACTCCTAAAGTTTCACGGGGTAAATGAGCAAATAGTAGCTTTCTTCAAATACAAATGTTGACCACTTCCGGTTAAAAATCTTGGGTATCAGGACGATGGAGTAGAGATTAGGCCACGGCCTTTAATATTGCGTCTTTCATTGCTGTCCAACATAGCATCCGAAAATAACTTGCGGTCTAACCTTTTTGAGTTGAATACCGTGTGTAGTGACAGTAGGTTGATGATGATTTTCTTCCTCATTGACGGTCAATGTATCCATTACGTCTTCTTTGGCATTTTAGATGAAGCTGGACTTTATCTGCAGCATTCTCAAATAATGCTTTGTAGCAAATCTTGTGCAGCACATATAACATCCCCTGTTAGAGTTGCGTAGTCCAGGTCTGAGAGATGCTGACTTTGTGAAGTCTAGAAGCTTGACCGCCTCAGCAATTCTGCTGTCCCTAACCTATTGACCCCGGCTATTACACAAATGGGATCCCTTTTTATGTTCACATTTCAATGGCCCCCATTTTCTTCTTTCATGCAATCCACTTTTATCACAAGTTGGCATAAAATTATCCACTTTTTAAAGAATTTGAACACCCAACAAATTCAAAAATTTTCGCAATCCTACGTGCAACATATTTTTTTAAAAATTGTTAATTTCATGGGCCAGCATTTTATTAATTCAGGAATTGACTCTGGAAAAGAAGGCACTGCCTATTTAACTTCAGGTTTTAACATCATTGGCCCCTTCTAAAAGTTTCATACTGGACGACCCCTTTTTTATTCAGCTTGGCGGTGGGTACGGAATGACCTTGATTGTTTTTGGGTACAAGTTATCTGAAAGGACCCGGGGAAGGGACACTATGTTTTCACCTGGCCGAGGCACATTTTCCATCACTTTCAATCGGGAGGCCCTCCCGGGCACTAGTTGAATGTGTTTGAATAAATACTCTTGATAATATTTGCTAAATTAAAGATCTCCCATCCCGCATTGCAGTATGACAAATAATCTAGAATGCAAAACTAATTTGGCGGGAAAATTGACGGCCATCTTGGAATGAATGACCAATCATTTCCACTTTTAATATCAATTGCAATGTACAACCTTGCAGGCATAGCCATGCAAAAATTGTTAAATCGGCCTCTATCAGAAAATGGAAAAATCTCCTTAGTATGCATTTCTGAGCTATATACCTAATAAAGTTGTCGAACTATGGGGCGATAAGGTCCAGTAAGATAAATGCAAATTAGCAGTCTTGCTAGGCTTCCCTTTTTCTTATCCTTTTGATATGTTGTTTTGGGGATCTTTTATTAGTTACAAGCAGAAACCTAGTATGTTTAATAGATTGAGTGGGACTATAACTGAAAAGACGAGAACGATCAAGATTGTATGATGAATTCCAACCACAAAATCCCACTATTGTTTGTTACATGATGAAAATTAGTTGTCACGTGATTGATCAGCTGACCCAAAAATCGTACACTACTCCATATTTTTGGAGAACCTTGTAGTCAAGTACAGTAGTATGAATGCAATTTCTCTTATACAGAAGCGCAAATCTGCTTTTAGGTAATTAAGGGCAGTGTGATATTGCCTAGAACTAGTAGGGAAAATACAAAGAAAAGAAATTGTGGGGTTTCGAGGTAACTATGAAAATCAATATATCATGAAATAATAATGCTTCAAATTATGTATTGATTGTACTTAAAAACAAAGGTAATAATGACCTTTTTTCCCCCAAAAATTGAGAGAATATTTCGCCCAAATAACCACCTAATCCGCTCTGTATTTTGTTTTATGAATACAATGAACCGAAGTAATTATTTATCATTTGACACCTCTAATTATCTTTCTAGCCTTAAAGATAGCTTTTTACAAGGAAAATACGATTTTTTGGGGTGTTGTATTTAAAAAAAAATGACTTTTCACCCTCAACCCGACCGCTGCTGCAACTAAGACTTTGATTTTCGGATCAGCACAAATTTTTGAGCAAGACGGACCCCTAAACCTTTTGACCCCTCAGACACTGCATAATCGATGAGGTGCAACGGGAATATCAGGAGCTACATGAAAAAATAGTGATCCCGGACACGGACAAAAAGTCTGACTCGTAGCATTTTCCCCCATTTGATGCATACTGGGAAACTCGAGGTCTATCAGTCGACACCTGCCTAGTTCTGATGTGGCTCCACAAGGCTGGCTCAGCTGTGGTTTCCACGGGTTCAGAGCTGCTAGTCGGGGAACCCGTCTTGCTCCTTCAGCCATGGGGATTGGCAAGCGATCCTCCAGCCGACCATTCGGTCAAAGGGCCTACCATTTTTTGCCCTCTCAAACCTGTTGCGTGATTTTTGCCAATATTACACTCAGGTGGGACTTTCTGAAGAGGCTGCCATGCTTGCTGCTCAGGTTACGGCGGGAAGGAAGTCAATTGGAGAGTCTTACGATTATAAAATTCGTTTTTCTATCAGATGGTGCACTAATCAAGAGGGATCGATCAACGTCGGCATATGTATGGCAGATCAGCATCCTAACAATCTTCCATGAGGGTTTGGGCATCCAAAGAGCAAGGTGCTACTACACCATGATTGGGGCACTCCATCAGACATCGGTGCATCAAAGATGACAGAGTTGTCTCAATACATGGTAACCAAACCCACACCAATCCTGATGAAGCGCATGTTTGCGGTATTCAAATCCAGTTGTGCTAATTGTTCGGAGGGGGACTGCTGCTAGTCTCCAGTTCTTGGGGTAGGAATTTCGAGCCCTAAAGAGGACCAGTTCTTCTGGATCTGTTAGTCACTCTGGGCAATATGTTTTTACAATTCAAGACATTTTCAGTTTACAGTGTGATTCAAAAATGTGACAACCAGACCCTTTAATTTTAAGAAAACACGAGATACAAGCCCAAATCCAGACACTAAAAACAGTCAATCACTTGAAAATAAATGATGGGTTGTAAACTCAGTTTGTCAGGAGGAGATACTTTGCTGGCACTCATCTTAATCGGCGTATTGTATGCCAGCTGCTAAATGGGAAATCCTTTGTAATGTATTGATTTGATTTTGGGTTGGACAAATATCTTGATCTGGGTCTTGATTTGAGTTGATTTAAAGAGACACTGGCACATTAAAAAAAAATAGTGCACCTCAAGATTTTTCAAAATCGATAATAATACAAAAGCCCTCACATGAAATGATTAAGACCAAATCGCGGCCTTGGGTAAGAAGATCGATTTTATTAATTATGGCGCGCAAGCGACATTAATTCAGCGACGATGAAAATGGCGTTTCAAACAAGAAAAAAGCGCCGTCTGCGTTTCCACGCAAAGCACCGTTTGACAGGTCTGTAACTGTGTTGCTTTTAATATTGTGCGTACGAGTCTATGATATTCATGTAATAAAACACATTTGTTGATTAAAGTGGAAAACGTGTAAAAGTTAGCCTACAAATACGGGGATGTCTTTAACCTCTTATAACCTCTTGATCTGTTTTTGAGTTATGTATTGTTAGGTTGTAAAATGTATCTCTGTTCTGCCAATGGCCTAGACTCTCATTTGAAAGCAAATTGAAGAAATTTTATTTTGTGAAAATGTGTACAAGTGCCGCTTTAAAATTCACAGTGAGGGCTTAAAATTGAGATCTTTTTCCAAATTACATAGGTGTCACAGTGTGGTTATCAGCCCTTCCGGAC